>WHPX01000179.1:0-247717 GCA_011057435.1 Actinia equina | reverse complement strand
TGCGCGTACGTCCCTGTGTGCGGCGGCAGCCGACCGGGGGGCAGCAACAAAAGCAGGCAGGAGGGCGGAATGATCGACTTAGAGTGTGAGTGGCTTATCGCTGTCAGTTGGGCGGCACTAGTCAGGTAACAGGAGTATTTGTGAATAGTTCCCCACTGGGGTGTCCCACATACTCCCATTGCATGCTCAGCTCTGATAATCGAGATGGAGGAAATAGGTGAAACGGGGCCCCGGCGCAGGCGCTCGGCGCGCCCTTCACACTTCCAGACATTTTAGATAGTCACGGCGCATTTACATAAGGGCTATAACCATTACTTCCTACTACACTACTCACCAACAACGCCAAACCCAAACCTCCCCCTCGCAAACCTCAACACCTTCGCAACCTTATCGCATTCCTGGTAGCCCATGCCTTATCGTCAGTCCGCAACACGTACTAACGCTACTGCTTACCCCAGTAAGGAAAAGCTCGTGGTGCAGACGATCAATTATGAGTGCGGCTGAATTATCTGCCGCCAATGTTATGGTGATGACAAATTGTTGCTACTAAAACGTGACGCGCCGATGGTGCCGGCAATCGAGCCTTCGTTCGTTTCAAGAGACCTTATAAACTGTTTCGCATGACAGTGGAAGTACTGGTGACCCTCTATCCAATGCTGGTCGTCCAATCGCTGTAGCTCTAGGGTTTCCTGCTGAATGAGGAAGGCCATTTGTCAAATATTTCCCGATGTGGCTCCGTACCACACTCGACCTTCTTGGAAAATATGGCTTTCGACTTCTTTTTCATTTTTGCTGTCACACCCTGCTCGCCCGCGCGACCGCAACGGGTTTTCCTACACGCATGTCGATGGCGCACTGCTAACGCGATTTCGTGCGAATTTCCACTTTGGGCGAGTAACATCTGACAGCTCCAAATCGGGATCATATTCGATCTCCCAGATCAGGATGACAGATTTTCTCCAAATCACTGAAAAATTACAATCTCCCATAAACCCCGTTCTCGTCACCGGCGGGAGTAACCAGCTGCCTGCTCTAGTAGACCAGGATTGTTGATTGATACCCCAGTTTACGAGAATCGCTTTCATCAACGTCCGGCGTGACACATAGTCGGTAATCAATTTGTATGAACATTAAAGAGAACTGAGCAGGAAAATATACAGTTTTCCCAGAATGCACCTTATTTGTAGGGCATGTCTTACGTTTTCTTAAAGCGGCCTGCTAAGACGTGATCAAGATATTCTTTTCTCATGCCATTCTAACTGCTGGCCCATTTGATGTTTTTGCTTTGACTATCATAGGTCACTCCGTGACCGCACAGCCCAGTCCTTAACCTAACTTGAGAAACAATTACATACAATTAACGCCGCACGCGCAATACCCAGTGCGATTAACGCCGTCCGGGCTCAAAGCTGCATCATTTCAGCCCAATATTTTCACATGACATTACCGTGCCATGCACTCCGGCTTGCATTATCACTGGGTCCGGTGAACTCCCCCCATGTTCGGACGCATTCCATGCCCTCCGATGTAATTCATCGTTCGATTCATAAAAATAGCCTTGTACTCTGATGATGCGGCAAATAGGACCTATCACTATACGGTTTGACACAACGCTCAGTCTCTAGCGTTGTGCAACATCAGCACATCACAACAATGGTCTGGCGAAATCAACAGGCGCACGCGCAAAGAGTGGTCACTCCAAAGCTGCAAAATCCAATGAATATATGCACTTCTGAAAACAAATATTGCTTTCCCGCCAACTTATTAATTCGCACTGCAGATAACTAATACTCGACATGTACTCACGTTATTCGTTAACAGGCGGTTTCTACACTTGACCACTTGTAGTGCGTTCCTGTTGAACCCACTCTCGCGCAAAGAATCCATTCCACAGGAAAAACTGTTCAGGGAACCATAACAATACATAGCCAGCAGTCTCCTCTTCGCACCACCTCGCCAAGAGAATCCATTCCACAGTGGAATATGTCAATTAACGTAACAATACTAGAGAGCCGTACTGTAGCAGTCTGTTGAACCACGCGCCAAAGAGTTCAAAGCCCACAGTAAAGATACAATTCGTCAATGAATTTTTTTCGCAAGCATACTACCACTGTAGCCTTTTCTTTGTCTCGAACACCTCGTCGGCAAGATAGTTTCATTCCGCACTACAAGTTGCTGCTATGAATCGCTTTATACCACTTCCACTTATGGTAGTCAGCTCTTAATGACCAACTCGCCAAAAATGCTCCTTCTCCCATAAATTTTAATGAACATGGCAATCGCAGTAATGTGGCACTGCCCTCTGTATTCTTTCTTTGAACTCCTAACTCGCCAAAGAAAGTCAATCCACATGTAAGAATTTCATCAATGAACATGCATATACATAACCACTGAGTCAATTTGTGTCGTAATCCAACGTGCCCAAAATAGACTTCAGGTCCACATTAAAATTGCCACTAACGCGAACAAGACAATTAACCACTGGATCATTCTTTGACACCAACTCCGCCAAAGAATTCGTTCCACATTAAATTTCAATGTCAGCATAATTGCAGTTACGTATAACCAGCGTGTGTCACCTCTTCTGAACCCAACCCGTCCAGCAAGATTTCATTCCACAGTAAAAGTTTCATGAACATTGTATACATAACCACTGTAGTCATTCTTTGACCAACCCGCCAAAGAATTCATTCCGCAGTAAAAGTTTCAATGAACATAATTGCAATACATAACCACTGTAGTCATTCTTTGAACCAGCTCGCCAAAGAATTCATTCCACAGTAAAATTTCAATGAACATAATTGCAATACATAACCACTGTAGTTATTCTTTGAACCAACCCGCCAAGGAATTCATTCACACTAAGAATATCAAATATCATTGCAATACATAACCTATGTAGTCGTTCTTCTAAACAACTCGCCGAAGAATTCATTCACAGTAAGACTTTCAAAGAAAAATCAAAATCACCTCCAAAGTTTCCTCCGCTTTTGGTGAGCAGCTGCTGGTTGTTCAAAATTCTGTTGGACCGGAATATTGTGATCAGCGGGTACTTCTTCTGCCACATTTTCCTCCACTGGACGTTGCTCTGCCATTGTCCACGTGGGTCGTAGTAGAGAACTAAAGAGTCAGTCCAGCTCGTTCCGCTGGCAAAACTAAGCAAGAATGAGTGTATTTACTCGAGGCGCTTTTATAGCCAATCCGTGGCGTTATTCACGTGCACATAAATATGCAGTAGTGCTAATGATCGATTATTTTGAGTTATTTCATTTTCGCATATCACAAGGAGTATTTAGAATAGATAGGGATATTCAAGCTGTTGAAGAGTCCGACTGTGTTATTGCTTTTGGTTATCCATTTGATTAACACTTACCTTGAGCATAAGAAATTGAAGTACAACAATAAAAGGACGACAAACTCTTGGGATCCGCAGGGATTGATCCATGACTGTGTCTTTCTTCCAAGCTGAACTGACGAATCTAGTGAATACTAGTGCTTATAGATGTTTTGCTTTTGGTAAAGCTTCAGCCACGATGTGACACCCGGATGGAAAAGTCAAAACATGAAACAAGACAACAATAAGACCCTGTTGACATAGACACTAGCGAAAAAAACGTTTACGTATGCGTAGCACGTTTTCCAAGAATTTTGAAGAGTTTGAGTCACAGGTTTGAGAGCTAAATAGACACATAGACACAATAGACACATAGACACCTATGACACATAGACACATAGACACATAGACACATAGACACATAGACACATAGACACATAGACACATAGACACATAGACAAATAGACCCATAGACACATAGACACTATAGACACATAGACACATAGACCCATAGACACATAGACACATAGACACATAGACACATAGACACATAGACCACATAGACACATAGACACATAGACACATAGACACATAGACACATAGACACATAGACACATAGACACATAGACACATAGACACATAGACACATAGACCATACACATAGACACATAGACACATAGACACGATAGACACATAGACACATAGACACATAGACACATAGACACATAGACACATAGACACATAGACACATAGACACATAGACACATAGACACATAGACACATAGACACATAGACACATAGACACATAGACACATAGACACATAGACACATAGACACATAGACACATAGACACATAGACACATAGACACATAGACACATAGACACATAGACCATAGACACATAGACACATAGACACATAGACACATAGACACATAGACACATAGACACATAGACACATAGACACATAGACACATAGACACATAGACACATAGACACATAGACACATAGACACATAGACACATAGACACATAGACACATAGACACATAGACACATAGACACATAGACCACATAGACACATAGACACATAGACACATAGACACATAGACACATAGACACATAGACACATAGACACATAGACACATAGACACATAGACACATAGACACATAGACCATATACACATAGACACATAGACCCATAGACACATAGACACATAGACACATAGACACATAGACATAGACACATTAGACAAGCATAGACACATAACACCATAGACACATAGACACATAGACACATAGACACATACACATAGACACATAGACACATAGACACCATAGACCCATAGACACATATACACTAACACATAGACACATAGACACATAGACACATAGACACATAGACACATAGACACATAGACACATAGACACATAGACACATAGACACATAGACACATAGACACATAGACACATAGACACATAGACACATAGACACAGTAGACCATGACACATAGACACATAGACACATAGACACATAGACACATAGACCACATAGACACATAGACCACAAATAGACACCTAGACACATAGACACATAACACATAGACACATAGACACATAGACACATAGACACATAGACACATAGACACATAGACACATACACACATAGACACATAGACACATAGGACACATAGACACATAGACACATAGACACATAGACAAACAATAGAAAGACAAGACCATAGGACACATAGACACATAGATACATAGATACATAGATACATAGATACATAGATACAGCAGCAGTAAGGGGGACTCGCGAAAGGGGTACCGGGAACGACCAGGATTTCCCGCCTCAAGTGGTTGCCGTCCGCAGCGGGAATTACCCGTGTTGCGCGATATGTCCTTACTGCTGCTGTGTTGGGTACCGCAAACGGAGGTTAAAATATTTGTCGGATATACGATGCATGAATGTAAAAAGTTCGCCAATGACTTCTGTATAATTTGCATAAGATTCAAAGTTAATATACCTAAGCCGAAGGGTTTCTGGTGTTGCGGTAAAAAAATGCAAATAGAAGACGACACGTCAGCACAGTGTTACGAGTGTGGTAAGAATATTCGTAATGCCGTACCAAATGCTACCAGAGAGCAGTATTACGCCAATGGAGGTCGTAAGAAAACACCTTATAAGAGAATAAAATACTTCAGGGACTGGATGAGTCACATCCAAGGTTATCGACCGGTATATTTAGACGACGAAGTAAAGAAGAAAATCATAGACCACTTAGGAGAGCCAACCCCGCAAAGTCTACGGAAGACATTGAAAAAATTAAAGCTAGGGAAATATTACAAAGCTATTCCCTATCTTTTGTCTGAAATTACCGGTAGGCGTATTCCTCATGTCCCAGATATGCAAAGGGCCGAGTGGTTATTCTGTCGGCTGAATAAGGATATTCCCCATTACCCTGACGTAATTTACGAAATATTCCAGCAAATTGACTCCAACCACCCGCTGTTAGAATGGATTCCGAGAAGATGAAATGTGCAGCCGAAATCCCCCTACGTTCTTTTCAAAGCAAATGTCTACTGAGCAAGCTTTCTTTGAAGCTCTTCTTTTGCCTCCTGGTAGATCTTTTTGCGAGATTCCTCGGAAAGATCTTTTACGACTGTTTTTTTGTTCCTTATGTCCGACTTTAATTTCTCGTATTTGTCTTCTTCGGCCAGAATAAGCGAGAATTCTACGTCGTCTATCTTTCTGTCACGCAAAGCCTTTGAGACAAGATCGGTAATTGTATTTACTTTAGCCCTTGACAGAGCTATTGTCGTGTCATGCTTGGATATTTTGCTTGACAACTGTTTCATAATGCCCGTAGCAACAGCAGAAATAATACCACAAGCTGCCCCAACGCCGGCCAAAGGAACTCCAACAATTATTCCCGGTCCAGTAAGCGAAGTAGCAACGCCGGAGCCCGTTAACACAACAGATATGGACCCCAAAGTTATCGAAATCTTATGTAGCGTACTCCGGGCTCTGACGTACTTTTTTCGGACTTTTTCGTAGTGTTTTGCCTGCCCTTCCAAGTAAGCCAAGATTAAGTTCGCTTTATTCAGACGAAAGTTTTCGGCGTTTAGTTCGTTAGGTGTAGTATAGGGAACATCTGGGTACAACTTAGGTGCTGATGGTATAACATCCATTATATATACTAATGTACGACGCTTTTGGGAATGATATACAGGAGCAGCCACATCACAACAACCGGGATTACTGGAACTGGTGGGCATTCAGGAAGATGTTTCCGCACGCGGATGCCAGTAAGTTCGAAAGGAGGCCTGATGGGATTTACTTCAACGGCTCTAGGATGTACAGCAACGAGGATTTGAAGCCTACGCTGGTTAATCAAATAGACGATCAACTGAAGCATTCGCCAATGCATAAGCCAACGCCAGCGCCAACGCATGTTGAACCCGGTTGGTCAAAGGAATTATTGCTGGGTACCAGTACTTATCCGATACCCGCAGTTGCGTTTAATGAACATCCAAGCTTGGACCTAACGTTGAACATGCGGATCTCTAACAACCATTCCTTTCCGTTAAAGGTGCGAGATATCTTCAAAAACGTGCCCATTAATCATACCCCGCCAAGGAATCTCATGAATGGTTAAGCGGTCCTAACATGCGTTATTGGCCGCAGCAGTTGAACTTTGCGGTTTGGTGTGCCACCAGCGGTTGTGGTGTAAGTGCAAACTTGATGAAGAATTCAATATTCATGTTTCACTTCCACTTCACGGTTAGAAGAATACTGCATGAGATGGGGGTGGTTGCATTACCGGGAGATGCCGCGTTTTATCCAAGAGATAATAAATACGACGTTCCTGCTTACGACCGACTTTGTAAGGAGTTTGGTGTTGTAGGGAAGGATTTCCGATGCACTACGGGCGCTAACAATGGGCTGGGACGTATTTGGGCTTATTGGGGGATTGGTGGGCACGAGCTAAGCGATAAGGAAGTGCATACGCTGCGGCTACGGTGGAACACGGGATATCATAAGGAAACTCACGACAGTAGCACCTTCTTTGAACCAAACGCTAAGACCACTAAGGAAGTTAGAGACGGGCCTCTGTTTAAAGACGAGGGTGGTAAGTATGCGGGGGCCAATCCACTGATTATCAAAATTACCAACGACGAGCAAACGAAGCAATACTTTAATTTCATACCTCCAGAAGGTAAAGGGCAAACCAAAGCCGGCCTTGCCCGTTTGAACCGCAGCATAGAAGCTTACGTGTATTCTATCCTTGGAGCCCAAGTAAATACCCGATCCAGCATAATCGGAAATACAGGCGCCGCAGAAGAGACGCGAGCCGAAGCCCTAGTGTTATTCGAAAGTTCAATTTTAGAGGGCGACATTAGCAAGGGTGTACAGCGCTACCAACTAGCCATACAAAATTCTAAGGCCCGACTGGACTATGCAGTAGCCCCGGGTTGTTGGTTAATGCCCAGTAATTTATCTATAAATACTGGTTCTGTAGTAGGATACAACAACAAACTTCAACGAGCTACTAAGGATATGAAGTTTGGGGTGAATGACGTGAACTCTGACACTCTTAGAAGGCACTTTGTTGAACAGCCTAAAAAAGTGCACCATACGCGACCACCTAAGAAAGTGCAGCTAACAAAAGAAGCATACCGAGCGCCTAAGAAAGAAGAGGAATATGACCACGACTTACTAAAAGCCGGCTTAACAGTCGCAAGCATTGGTCTGAGCTATTATATATGGCGATGAACAACCCCTACGTAGCTGGAGTAGATTGTGTTTACACAACTTACACAGGCGAGAAAAAATACACCCAGGCATCTTGGGTTGATGTTGCCGGAATGTCCGTGAATTTGAACTACTCAGGAAAGAAGTTAATCCTTTGTAGTATTTGCCTGGGGTCCGTAAGTCACGCTAACATTGGCTTTCGCTTTTGCGATGAGAAAGGTGTGTTAACGCCCATACGCGTGAAGACGAACAACAGGGAGCCTGTGCATTTTTCCACAGAGCCAAACACCAACAGCGACGAAAATCTATCGGTTTGGACTTTCCACATGGTCGCCGATTGTCATGGGAAGGTGAAGCTGCAAATACGCGTAGATGACACCGGGAGTGTTTGCGTAAATAGCATAGAAAATCAGAGAGATGAAAAATATAATCACGCCACCATTAGCACTCTTACGGTAATGAGTCTCTAGAAGCAAATTAACGAAGGGGACTTGTTCCCTGTAATATATGAACCCACACGCGAAGGAAGATTGGTTTTTACATTACCTAAGGGAAGAGGGGTACGGACCCAACAATGATTGGGTTGACACTGAATTGTGGGTTAAGGTTGGGGGTTTAGGATTGATTATATGCACTATTAGCATTGGCGTGGCGGATGAATACGGTATTGGGTTTAGGACCGTAGATGAGAACGACCATCCTTTGCTGCCTTACAGGATAAAGAAAAATAAAAGGGTACCAGCTCATTTTTCATATGAGCCCCGCAGGGGTCAAGAAGACATGACGCCGATAACTTTTCACATGATAGCTAATTGCCAATACGCAAAGCTTCAGATTAATACCGGTACGTCAACTAAATTTACTATTTACGCTTTGATAAATGCTACTTATTCAGGATCCAACACTCCTCCGACGGATGCTGCTTGGTGTCATAAGCCTATTAGTACTATGACTGCCCTGCCGCTAGTTCCGTATTATCAAGGCGGTGTGAATACTATCTTTACTTATCCCCAGTCGAGGACGCCTCGGGCGCCTGACGACGACAAGCCCGACATAACGTACCCAGATAAGATTAACCCTGAATCTTCTTCAGGAATACCACGCCGATAGCTACTACTAACAACCAAATGTTATTCCCCACGAACTTAAACAGTTCTCCGCCGGTCTTTAGTACCAAACCTAAGGTGCTGCCAAGCAAGCCCGGAATGCTTGCTGCCATTTTTTTACCCAGCGCCGTTAACCCTGCCGCAAGTCCCGTAGTTACCTTAGCCAGCCCTGCACCCATTTCCTTACCCACCTTGGCTAGGTCGCCGCCTATTTTTTTACCCAGCGCCTTTGCCTTCGCACCTACGGCGCTAATTGCATCCATAATAGCAACCACCGCACCAGCAATACCGCCCGCAAATGCCAACGGCACGCCAATTTTTAAGAGGTACTTCATTACCGTCTTTACTTTTTGCCTAGTAGTGGTGGCCCCCCGCTGCCGCTCTGCGGTAGCAAGCCTCGTCCTTGCCTCCTCAAGCCTTTCCAGGGTTTCCTCCAATTCCCTTTGCGCAGCTACCCGCTCTTCTTCGGGGCGTGCTTGTTCGGCTATTATTTCCCGCTGCGCGTCGGCGTGATGTTCTAAGTCTTCGACGGCGCCACTTAATTGTCGAATTTGCTCGTCTTTACGAGCGACTTCATCCCGCAGCTGTATTGCGCGTTGCTCGACTTTGAGTAAGACGTCAGCGGTCTTCATGAGTTCCTCGTCCCTTTCGTCTAAGCCTCTTATGGCGTCCTGAAGGGCCTGAAATGTTCCCCTTCGGTCTGCCTTAGCTTCGTCGAGCCTTTCCATGAGGGCCGCATATCTTCCATTCATTACGTCCCTTTCCTCTTTTACGGCTTGTAATTCCCTAGTTAATTCTCGTGGGTCTCCCCCGCGGTCATACGTTAAGTCCTTAATTCTGTCCACAAGCCTTGCTATTTCAGCGTCCTTTTCCCTTTTAAGGGAGGCTACCTCCGCTATCTTTCCCTGCTCCAGGTCAGAGATTTCCTCGTTTTGCCTTTCTAATTCCGCAGTTAGGCTTTGGATTTCTTCCCTTGCATTTCGAAGTTGCATGACTTTTTGGTCTTCGCTCTTTCCGCCTACTTCGGGCGGCAGTCGCGCCAGGGCGCCAAAGAACCTTTGCCTGCCGACGTTTATCTGCTCCTCAGTACATTTGCTCCTGTATTGCTAAGTTAGGACTTCCAATGGCCCGCCTTAACGTTTTAGGAATCTTGGGGTCGGGAAAGAAATTCCCCCGCTCATCTCTAATTAAATAAATCTTAGAGCCGCTTTTTGGAAGCCTACCAAGGATAATTTCTTTACCATATTCCTCATCTTCATCAAACACCATTATTGCTTTTTTAGGATCCCAATCGGGCAATAACTCCCTTAGCCTATCGAAGTCGTCCGGCTGGTCTTTGCCTATGGATTCGTCCATTTGTTCTTGGACTCTTTGAAGCCATTGGGCGTCGGGGGCTTCAGGGACCAAGTCGTCCATTTGTAGATATTCCGGAATAGGCTTGTATGGATTCTTGGACTTATACTTTTTCCTTAAGGAGCGCATAGCATCCTGAAACTTACTACCATACCTGTCGAGCAACTTACTAAAGAGGCTTCGTTTATCCACGTTGTCATCAGGAAGCAAAGACTCATACTCATCGTCGTTAATGTCTACTTGACCTTCTTCGGTAAGGGGATCGAAGTCCGTTCCTTCTACTTCCATTATATATGATAAGCTCAAAGTTAAACCCAAACGTATTGCCTAAGCAGGTTGGCGGGCTGAAAGCAGAACGCACCTTTCACCGGGTTACATTCACGCCTTCTAGCGCAAAGCCAGGAGAAACCTTGTACGTGGGCGTGCCCCGCCTAACAGATAACCTAGTCCTAGTACCCGGCACCTTGGCTTTGAGGTTTGACCTAGCGGTACAGTCAAGCCCCACAGATGAAAGGATTATCGTTAACAACGTGGGCCGCAACATCGTTTCTAAGATGCGCGTAAAGTTCGCCGGGGAATCCTTGCTGGACTTAAATAGGTACGATCTGTATACCACGTACAAAGACTTATGGTTGACAGCCTTTGACCGCGCGCAAAGGATAGAACAAGGAATTGGTAGTGCCATTCTACGTAAGGTTCGCACACCTACGAAAACGCAACCTACTGACGGCAGCGGAGAAACCGCAGTGGCAGACGCAAAGCGAATAAAGACCGCCTATGGTAGCAAGTATGTCATACCATTAGACTTTGAAGTGATTACGAATCACGGTGTGTATTACCCAAGACAGTTATCCGAGCTACAGTTTGAAGTAACTTTAGCAGATGCTAATAACATCATTGGTGGGCTAAGCACTGCACTTACCACAACAACCCCATACTCTATTACCAACTTAGAGCTACAGTACGAAACGGTGTACAGCGAAGAGCTGGCCCGTAGCGCTGGCATGGAATACAGCTCCGGGAAGGCATTCTTATACGACCACGTAGTGATGTATAAGACGTTCAGCTTCCTGGATAAGACGGATGAGGTTATCAACCAAAGCATTAACCTCCCCCGAAGAAGTCTCACGGGGTTAATGTTGGTGTTTGCCAAACCCTACGAAGCCGGTAAGCGCGACTCCGAGGCCTTTCACAACCCCAACATTACTAACGTGGGGGTCAACATAAACGGCGTTCCAAACAAGGTCTACTCGCAGGGAATAAAGCCCGCAGACGTGTACAGGGAGGCAATGCGCAAGTTTGGCGACCAAATTAGCCCCGAGGAATTCTTTAAGGATAAGTATGCGCTGTGGATTGACATGCGCACCATTAACGACGAAGACCTACATGGTCAGGGTTTACGTCTAGTAAATACGCAGGATGGCATAACATTGGAGATCAAGCGCACCAAGAACACCGATGCCGGCGACGGCGACAAAATAAACTGCTACGTCTTCGTCGTGTCTGACGCGCAACTGAGCGTAGAAATGAATCAGCTAAAGAGCGTTGCCTATTGATAAAAAAATATCGTTGGTATATAATGCTTCGCGTATTCGAAAACAACGAAACCAAACTGCAATGCATAGTGCAAGGCGATAAACTTTATTTCAAAGCAAAGGAGGTTGCGCTGGCGTTAGAATATGAAAACACCAGGAAGGCGATTAGAGATCACGTTTCTGAAAAGTACCAGAAAAGGTGGGAAGATCTAAAAGGGGGAACGAATCGTTCCTCACAACCAAATGCCGTGTTTATCTCCGAACCTGGTTTATACGAACTGATATTTAGCTCTAAGCTACCCAAAGCCGTGGAGTTTCGTGATTGGGTGTTTGAAGAGGTGCTGCCTACGCTAAGGAAAACGGGTAAGTATGAAATACAAAGGCGGTTCGATAGTCCTAACAAGTTAGTCTTCAAAATGGAAAACGAGTTTGACCTGCATAAGAAAGTCGTGGACTACATACGCCGCTTCTACCCACAGATGCTCATAGCGCCCGGCTTAGGGGAATTGCAGGATTCTGACCGCAAACGCATAAAATGCTGGCAGAAGGGTAATCAAAGGGGTCAACCCGACCTCTTAATACTGAACGCGCATTTAAGGTATGAAGGGCTTTGCATCGAATTAAAGACGCCGAAAGGAAATGGCATACTCTCCGCAGACCAACGCAAGATAATTTCGCAGTATGACGCGAATGGTTACCTGACCATGGTTAGCAACGATTATGACGTCATCTGTCGTGCCCTTAGCAACTACGCGGAAGGCATCCGTATTCCCTGTCGGTGGTGCTGCAAACGCTTCAAGACTACGGAGACAAGGGCAACGCATTTAAGAATATTTCATAGATATAATGATCGTCAACCAAATACACTGGCGTGACCTGATTTGCGGTAAAGCATACGAAATAAAAAATTACGTCGTCTTCGAAGACATCGACCGTTTACGGTTAGTCCTCAAAGACTTAGAAGGTAAGGAATATTCCCTTTGGGCGCCGGATTGCGTGCGGTACGTAATTCAGGGCGAGGAATTCACCCACTTACGCAGCTATGGTAAGGTAAATGGCCGATGGAAGTTTGACATTGAAAGAAGAGTCACTCCATCTCCTCTTTGTAGTTAAGCGCCCGCTGCGCTTTAGGATCCGCGGAGCACCAATGCCCCACAAAGGATCCTTCGGAGAATACCCTGTCGCAATGAAGGCAGGTGTATTTTTTACGCGGCTTACGAGGGGTAATGCAGTCGGCAGGTAGTTCGCAAGTAATACAGTCCATATATTGAAAGGGCGATCAGGAATCCTCCAAAGAAGGCGGCTGCGTAGGCTAGCATATACCTTTTAAAAGGGGTCCTTATATTTATTAATGTATCTTCTTTTCTTCTTAATAAACAATCAAAGAATATTAATAAATATAAGAGTGTGTTTTGAGACTCTTTGCGCAAACTAAGGACGCCTTTTTCTTACCTCCATGTTTTGAGCATGCCAATCATCAAAACGATCCAAGTACTCCTTAAAACCGCGGGGATGATGTTGCGGGCACAAACACTGCCAGATATGATCATCTCCTTTCCTTAAGCCGCCACACGCGTCACAGGGCGCACTCCAATACTCTGCGTTCTCCAAGCGCGTACCTTCGGCGCGGTCGAACTCCGTAAAGCGTTGGTCTATTTCTTTCTTACGAAGAGTTAACTTCCTTATGGTTTCCGCTGGGCAACATCTCGCAGCGATATCACCATGCTCCTCGCATACGACATCCAAATCATAATTACCACGACATCTATGTTGATGCCATGCGTCGGTTAAGAGCTCCCCACAGCGCGCACACACATCCTTTAAACACACCCTATTTTCTTGGTGGTATTGCAACATTTGGGGCGTGCTAAAGAGCCGATTGCAATCAGCACAACGTCTTTCCTTAGACTTCTAACACACCCTTCCTTCCACGTGATATCGCAGCGCCTGTTTACTGCTAAACTGCCGGCTGCAAGTGTCACAGGCGGTGACGTTATCCACCTCTTTAAAACATACCTTCTTTTTTTGGTGATATTGCAAAGCCTGTTTGCTACTGAACTCCCTGTCGCAATCCTTACACTTCATTATATAATAAGAATTTATTAACCCTTATAAGGGATACCGCATGAAGTCCTTAACGGAATCTTTCGCCCAGCCCGCCATCGTCAAAAGCGCACCAAACCGTTCTGCGCGCTTCAGACCGCACATTTCATCATACAATTCCTGCACGCGCTCTTTTAACCGATCGATCTCCTCCCTTTGCATTTCTATGGTGTCTCTTTTATCTTTTGCGTCGGCGACAATCCTTCTTACTGCGTCCACTGGGTCCATCGTATATATAATGGATCCGAACCATATTCCCTGCAATGCTCTGATAGTAGGACCCACCGACTGCGGAAAGACCCAGTTCGTGGTAGAGCAGCTATTAGGACCCTTTAGATACCGTTTCGACTATATCGTGCTGCTTTGCCCCACCTACGTGAACAACCGCACCTGGGAAGGCATAGGAGTGAAAGATGACGACTTCTTTGTGGATATCTTAGATCCTAATGAGTTATCCAGCCATTTGAAGTTCTGGCACAAGCAATTCCCTAAAGATACACACACTTTACTCATATTGGACGACATTGCCTGCGGGGACGACGTAAAAAGACGCACCTCCGAGCTCGTTAAGCTCGCCTTTAGCGGCAGACACGACAATATCAGCGTTTGGTTGCTCTCGCAGCAGCTTACCAGCGTCTCTAAGCCCTTCAGGGAAAACATAGGTTCACTTGTCGTATTTTATACTCCGAGCCGGAGTGACCTGGAAACCATCTTAAGCGACTACGGCGGTGAGATATCCAAGGAACAGTTACACGAATACATGCGGCACCTAAAAACGCACCAACATTCCAAGATGATCTTCTCTTTGAGGTTTCCGTATTCCATTAACATATATGGATATTGAGCAGCTCTTAGATGAAGTCCCCGCGCAGTTAGACGAAAGTAACCTTAAGGAACAACTCAACATTCTTGTGTCTTCTGGGAAGTGCAAAGAAATGATAGGCAAGGAACGTACCCATGAGCAGGTTAATAAGTTGTCAGAAGAGGAAGTTAAAAAGTTCCATAAGAGGTACGAGGCCGCCCTCGCAAGTAAGACCACCGACGCCGTAGCAGACTCCGCCATCCGACTTGCCACCAAGCTCCTCGGACTTGCGCTGCCCATAGACGACGTGGAGCAACTGCGGAAGGACATTAGCGAGGACTATGTCATCGCCCAAGAACTCAAGATAACCTGTGGGTGGTTGTCTTTGAAGTGCGGTAAGTTAATGGCAGTCGCCTCTGCGGCTTTGCACGTAGCTCAGCATGTCGACTTGAAGGAGGTACTAGGTTCCTTCGGAACATCTTGGAAGGACTTCAAGAAGGACAGAGAAGTTGAAAAGGTCTTCCAGGCGGCACTTGCTGATGATCAAGTCGCCTCAAGTACTTAGTCAAGTCGTCCTTAAGTACTTAGTCAAGTCGTCCTTAAGTACTTAGTCAAGTCCTATTAAGTTACTTATCAAGTCCTTCAGGTCCTTAGATATAAATGGAAGCGGAGGAACCCGAGCAGAAGATTACCAAGGCTAAATCTCCAGGCAGAGTTGCCGCGGGAAAGAAGCTCGCGGAGATGAACAAGAAGAACAAAGCCAAAAAAGAAGAAAAGGCGGAGGATGAAGGCGAATCCTTTATTAATCCTGGGTACGTCATCGGCGCGTTGGGAGTCGCTATAGCAGCAGGTAGCCTTTACTTTCAATGGCGGGCATCGCAAAAGGTGGAATTTAAGGCGCCTCCTGTCATACACAGGGAGGAGCCCCCGGTAAGGAAATGTAGGATTCCAGAAATGGATTAGAATTTCTTTCTCACCCCGTAATATAATGTCAACCAAATTGATTGACGCCGTCCAAGAAGCTGCTATCACAACCTCCATCATCGCCGGTATTGGCTGGGTAGGTAAGAAAGTCCTAAAGGAGGACCTTACTGAGGACCCAACTAAAAACCTGAGTAACTTTGCTAAGATGACCGCTGCCGTATGCGGGGCTATCATGCTAAGAAATTACCTGCAGAAGGAAAAATACCTACCTACGGTGTAATATATAATGGCTAGCGTGGTCGCAGGTGGAGTTATTGCAGCTTTAGCATTCACTGGAGCTAATTATGGTGGTCAATATTTGGATAGATTAGTTAGAGGTGATCGCAGCGGAGATTTAGCCGCTGAGAGGAAAAGGCACGACTTAGCGCTGGAGAAATATCAAAGGGACGTAGCGGCTTGGAATGAAAAAAGACAAGCTTACAGGGATTGGTTGGACAAGAACTACCAAGACAAAATGCAGGCAGACAAGAACTTCGAAAATACAGACTACGCCTTTAAGCTCTATGCGCAAGCACACCCCGCGGCATCGACGGGGTTAAAAAGGCCCCAGTTTAAGAATTACTACCAGCCTTCTAAGAAACAAAAAGACAATGAGTTGGTCTTCGTAGGAGTCGCAGGGCTGGCCGGAGGCGTAGCTTTGGCGTATTTAGTCTAAGCTTGGCGCTTTGGCGCCTAGAATATAATGATCGTCTTTTTGGAAAGCGAGAAAAATAACTTTACCACTTATCTGAATCCCCCCATTAAAGCCCATAAGGTTAGGCTGGTTAGTTGCTCTTTGTACAATTCTTGGTATAATTTAGTCAATGCCTTGGTCACTGAGCATAAAGGCGGCGGCAATTATCAAGGCGTATTGCTGCCCGATGGACATTACACACCAATCACCCTTGCTAAGGAATTAGCAAAACACGGTTATACTCTCACCACGGGATTGCCGCACGAAATGACCCTCAAACATAATATGCCAAACTATTCAGTAACTTTTGGAAAGTCTGACCCATTGGGATCTTTATTATGTGCCTCAGGCAAAACAATTACCAACACGGCCATACCCGTGAAATGGAAAGTCGCATCCTCTTACGAAGTCTATTGCGACTTGGTCCATAGTTACAACAATGGAGAAAAGTCTTCACTTATGTCCAAGTTTCCACCTAAGGGTAATCCATTTGACCTGGTAGAATACACTCCCATTTCTTTAAGCTATGATTTGTCTAATTTGGTAGAAAGCATAAACATCACCATTAAAGTGGACGGAAAGACGGTGGATTTCAACGGACGCAATATCAATCTCGTCCTGGAATTCATATAATGGGCCGCGTAGAGGACAAACTCAAACGGATTTACTATGGGCCTGAAGGCTATTGGAAAGGAGCGTCGGCTATTAAGAAACTCGCGACCGCGGCCAGGGTATCAGAAGAAACGGCTAAGAACTGGTTAAGAAAACAAACCCTCTGGCAGGTTTATCTTCCCGTGCCCAAGTACATTCCCAGGCCCAGCTTTACCGTAAATACCCCCAATGAAGTTCATCAGGCGGATTTGCTTTTCTTACCACATGACAAGGTGAGAAAAAAGACCTATAGGTACGCTTTGACCGTAGTTGATATCGCAAGCAGATACAAGGACGCCGAACCCATAACCAGCAAGGATTCTGGAGAAGTCGCAGAAGCCCTAGGTAGGATTTATAAGCGCGTTTTGAAATGGCCTAAGCTGCTGCAAGTGGATGCGGGAACGGAGTTCATGGGCGTGGTTACTAAGACCCTGAAAGACCACATCACTAAGATTAGGAGAGCTGAAGCAGAGTACCACAGGGGTCAGAGCATCGTCGAAAGATTCAACAAGACCCTGGCCGAGCGTCTCTTTGGGTACCAGTATTGGAAAGAGCTGGAAGATCCCTCCAAACGCAACAGGGAATGGACCCAGAGGCTCCCCCAGGTCGTCGCGGCTTTGAACAACGAGGCGGCCAGGGCTACGGGGATAAAACCCAAGGATGCCATAAAAAAGAAACACGTGGAGCACAAGTCCTACGTCAGAAGTTCGAGGGCGGTCGGACTGAAGGAAAAAAAGCTACCCCGCGACATAGTGGTCAGATACCTCTATCAGCCGGGGGAACTCGAAGGTGGCAGTAAGAGAGCCACGGATCCTAACTGGTCTTTGGAAACGTATGAGATTTCAAAGTCCGTCACCAAGGAAGGGCAACCCGTGCTGTATTACCTAGATGGCCCAAGTCGTGGATTCGTCATGGAAGAGCTGCTCATAGTCCCCAAAGACTCAAGGTAGTGCTGCTCCACGCGCCCGATTATACTCTAGGCATGTCAGCCTTACGTTGCCTCTGCAATGCCCGCGTTTATTATTTATGCGATCCACGGAGAACTGCTGATCGTCATTTGGGTCAAACCTCCATAGTAGAGGTATGTTACACTTGGCACACCGCGCCCCTTTCTTATAGACGTCGTCCACGCATAAGTCAAAGACATGACCCTTCTCTTCGTCGTGTCTTTTGTAGCGAAGGAGTTTCTTAGCAATGTTCTCCTTAGCTACGTCCTCTGGCGTCTTATCGTAACGCAGTTGCGGCCCCCAGGCTCTTTTCAGCTGTTTGGCATACTCCACGCGGCTTACGGCGGTGTAGATAAGGTTGCTCCAACACAGCCGCTGGTCTATGATCCATAAGGTTTCTTTTATGGTAAGCCCTTGCGCGCTGTGGACTGTCATGCAATAGCCTAAGCGCCAATCTGGATGGGAGGTTATTTTTTCCACCTTTTCTATGGGTACCCAGGCTTTATCGTGCGTTACTGCATTTTGCAGTTGGACGTCGGTACCAGGTACCCAGACGTCTCTTTTTTGCATGCGGGTGTCGTGGGGTTTGTAGCAAACAGGCACCAAATGACTAGGAAACCGCTCCTGGTGTATTCTCAGTAGATCCTTTTGTATGCGAGACTGTGCTGCGCGTTTGCTGCTCAGCACCAGATCCTTTGGATGCCATGTGTAAAGGAAGTCCTCGTAGGACTTCGCTCGTACACGTTTGCGCAGTGTCTTGCATTGCTCGGCGTCACTGAGGCCCCTTAATTCCGCTTTCAGGTTTCTTATTTGATCCTTACTGCGGTAGTCGGTGTTAATTTCCTCAGAGTAGTCTACGAAATCTTTCAGCCATTCGTGGGGCATCTCTCCGGCTATTGGAGGAGGCTGGCAGGGATCTCCGGCGAATATTACTTGACACTTTCCACGGAGGAATTCTACGAATTCTTTGAGGATTTCTAAAGGAACGGTGCAAATCTCATCCCAAAGTATCACCGGAGGTATGTCGTGGATGGCTTCTGGTACCCACTTTTGGCCATTCCAACGGAAGAAGCTGTGGTACGTTTGAGCGTCGTGGCCCATTTCGCAGAGTTCTCTTTCCAAACGATGTGTTGGCGTTAGCACCTTTATCTTAGGAAAGAGTTCTAACACGCGCGTAGTTTTACCGCTGCCGCCGGTACCATAGAGGTAAGAGAAGCGTTGGTAGGAAATAGGGTCCGCAACTGAAGGTAGAGGCTCTTTGGTAGGCGTAATGGAACCGCGGGTGTGTTCTCCGTGATATTCTACACGTGCCCTCCAAGACCTTATCTCCTCATCTTTAACGCGCCATTGGCCACTTTCTGCGAGTTCATCGGCAGTGTAGAATTCCTTCATCTTTTCCAACACGCTAGGCTTTACGTATAAGGAATCCGTGGCTACGCGTGGAATGTCTTCTTTGTCGAACCGCAAGAGCATCGCGAGAAGGTTGATATGCGCATATGCGAGCATGCTGGCACGCATATGGTAATACTGCGGTCGATGGTCCTGGTAATAACACAGCGCATTCCATTCGTGTAGTTTATCGTCGACAAGGTAGTCCCATTTCTTTACAGACACCATCGTTCCTTTGTCATGCGCACGTTTTATGAGGAAGCTTAACTCGCCGGCGTCCGTTATTAGGCGTCGCTGCATATGTTTTTCACCCTCCTTAGCGCCCTGCGTGAATTTACCTATGACCACGCGCGCTGTGGGGTTATGCTCCGGTAACCACTGCGTAAAGGCGCTGTGACAAAGTATGGCTTCATGCGCTGTGTATTTTAAAAGTTTGCGCTCTTCGAAGAACTTCAATAGGGGCACCGGTATCCATTCTTTCTCCTGCAGGTGCTTCCCATACCACGCATAGATTATGGGGTGCAGACCCGCTGCTAATTTCCAGGTGGTCAGTCTGACGAATCCCGTTGCTGGGGCGTCGTAGTGACCATCCAACGCAACACGAAAGAACTGTGAATCTGGATGTCCGTAACGGTCGTAATATTCCTTACAATCTCCTAGGCCTTTAAAACTTGCAGGGTAACAGTGTTTCATATCCAGCGACAAGTATTCGTCTTCATCATACTCCATGTTCCACAGACCGCCGTGGCCAAGCTCCACGCAAGCTTTGGAGATATCTTTGAACTCCTCCGGTGTGGATTTCCACCCGTTTCTTTTCTTTGCGGCTAAGAAGTCCAAACTGCGGGAGCTAAGCACTTCGTCAGAGAAGTCTTCCCCTAAAGTCTCACAGGCGCTTTGAATGCGCAGCTGTTCCATTTCCGGTCGGTATAAAGTACCGTCTTGCGTTATAAATTGATTTCCCTCCGCATCCATTAACCAAATAGAATTCTCGTGCATTAGTTCTGCAAGCGGCGAGGTCTTGTAAACAAGCGTTTCTTTCTTTCTTGGGAACCGCAGCTCTCGCCACGCATGTGCGTTATGCTGGTAAATTACGATAGGCGCACCCCGGCCTCCATACTTCTTCGTCCCTTCGTAAATGAAACCGTCGGTGATGTCTTTCACATGTATGCGCCTTTCTAACGCGGTTTCTAACTTCTTGATGTTCTCTATGGAGCCTCCGGCCCTACGCGCGGAATCTTCCCATTTCCTGATGGCTTCTCTTCTCTTCGGCGTAAGCTTACCACCCCTAGAGGAATCCTCGAAGAACTCTCTTACCAACTTCCCAACACAGTTGCCCGGATGTCGCATTGGCTGCAACTTCTTGACGTCCGGCTTCTTGATTTCATACGCACCGTAGATAACCACGGTAACCGGGTAAGCGACCTCGTAGAACAACATGTCTATTCCCTCCAATGCTCCCGGTCGCGTGTCCTTGTTTAAAACGAACAGGTTCTGCTTACCAGACGCCCGTATTGGATTACGGCCCTTTTCTATCACCCATTCGCCGTCCAAATACTTTACGAACGTCAACTCCAAACGGTAGTCGCCGGCCGGCATCGTGTCGATTATCTTTTCAGCCATTTTGTAATTCATAGTTTTGTCTGTCTTTCCCTCCATAAATGTCGCGAAGACAAAGTCGGCATCTGAGTTATCCATCACCCGATTCCCGAGCTTGCGCACAGTTTCGTTTCGAATGTCGTCGATGGTGGCCATCTATATCTAAGGAACATTTTAACCTCCGTTTGCGGTACCCAACACAGCAGCAGTAAGGACATATCGCGCAACACGGGTAATTCCCCGCTGCGGACGGCAACCACTTGAGGCGGGAATCCTGGTCGTTCCCGGTACCCCTTTCGCGAGTCCCCCTTACTGCTGCTGATACATAGATACATAGATACATAGATACATAGATACATAGATACATAGATACATAGATACATAGATACATAGATACATAGATACATAGATACATAGATACATAGATACATAGATACATAGATACATAGATACATAGATACATAGATACATAGATACATAGATATAGATACATAGATACATAGATACATAGATACTAGATACATAGACATAGATACATAGATACATAGATACATAGATACATAGATACATAGATACATAGATACATAGATACATAGATACATAGATACATAGATACATAGATACATAGATACATAGATACATAGATACATAGATACATAGATACATAGATACATAGATACATAGATACATAGATACATAGATACATAGATACATAGATACATAGATACATAGATACATAGATACATAGATACATAGATAGATACATAGATACATAGATACATAGATACATAGATACATAGATACATAGATACATAGATACATAGATACATAGATACATAGATACATAGATACATAGATACATAGATACATAGATACATAGATACATAGATACATAGATACATAGATACATAGATACATAGATACATAGATACATAGATACATAGATACATAGATACATAGATACATAGATACATAGATACATAGATACATAGATACATAGATACATAGATACATAGATACATAGATACATAGATACATAGATACATAGATACATAATACATAGATACATAGATACATAGATACATAGATACATAGATACATAGATACATAGATACATAGATACATAGATAAATAGATAAATAAGTAATGATGAATGTTGTTATGAACTAATTACGTTGAAAAGACACCGAGTTGGTTTTGATCGACAAGCTTTGTTAGAAAAAAAAAAGTTTCAATCCTAGATCACGAAGGGGTTTGATAATATGGATGATTGAACTGTTTTCCTTATTTAAACAATTTTGTTTGTCGAACTGCTTTTGTTAGTTCAGTTTCCTTCATAAAAGCACCATGTAAGAAAAACGGTTTAAGAACAAGACCTATTCTTACTTGGATTATAAGGAAAAAAAACAAACGTAAATGGAATCTAACCAACAGCAACATGATGTCAGGGTTCAATAAGTCGGATGATTGGCTTTCTTAATTCATACAAAAACCATTTCTTTTGTTCAAAGCCACATGTGTTGATACTGAATGAAGAAGTCATTTGTACATCAAGTTTGTTTAGTGATGTTAATAAAAGTTTATAAAAAAATCTCTGCGTTTCTTTAATCTAAGTAAGTTCGGAGGTATAAACTATAAGCATCTACAGAAAGAGAGGAAAAACCATAACGTTATGTATTTCTAAGTACATGAGTGTACTACTATAGCAGCCGACCGATCAAAAAACCGGTCAGAACCAGTGATCTAAAAACAAAACAAAAAGCAATTCTTTGAGCATGTCATGATCTTGATTTCTCTAAGTTTGAGGAAGAACAGTATTTCGATGGTAAAGATCATGGTGTGTGTTTCATTTTTGGGAAACAAGTCTCAGATAAAGAAAGAGAGAAAGAGACATGGAATGATTATATGTTTACTTCAAGAAAACTTATAAGTAGACGCCAGGAGCCATCGGTGTGTTACTAATTATACAAATCAAAGAGCAAACATTAAAATTCTCCAAAAGACTTTGAAAACTTTTTGATGGATCTACACTGTAGTCATGATTACAAGACTCAGATACATTAATGTGAAAAGGAATTCGGGTTCTATATTCAGGAGATGAGAGTTAAAAATTCAGACGTTTAGAATCGGCTTATATAAAAAAGAAAAATCATGGCTCGTGCCTGATCCCATCGCATGAAATTAGATGAATAAGACATGAATTGGGATAACTACAGGGATGAATCTCTGACCCGGTGGAAGAATGAAATGGGTAGATTAAAGCCGATAGTTAATGGGAGTGCACTTGTCATTTCGATTACTCCAGACGCTAAATAAGTACCAAATTCGCTCTTGGTTTTTAGGAACATTATTATATTGTCATTTCGTGACAAAAATTCTGAATAAACAGAATCGAGAAAGAGTAAAAACAATTGTGTTCAATATTAACTTTACCATTTGCATATTGGAAGGCACTGATGCAAAGACAATGAAATCAAACATCATCTCGAACAACTTAGGCGCCATATTACATGTTGAAGTGAAACTTTAACAAACAATTCAGAGTTTTAGAAATATGCGTAGCTAAATTTACGACGGGATTTATGAGAAGCACACAAAAGGATCAAGCTTCAGGCAATATGAAAGATGGCTCCAGTAGTGGGCTATTCTAAAAATAGATATGAGCTATTAGATATTCCGAAGAAGAATCTGGGAAATGGCTCTGGGGATTCCGAAATGGTCTCTGGTCGGTTCTTACGTCTGATGATGTCATGAGCAGATGCGTGGGGTCACCTTATGGGGCTATTCTAAAAAGTATGCCTCTTAGACTGGACTATTAAAAAGTACCCTAATTCCTGACGTCATTCGGAGCAGGCCAAACTTACCCCTAATTCGGGATGACCTTATGGGAGGAGGGGTTGCTCCGGAGATGCTCCGGAGCTGGAGTGATGTAGAACCGCTATTTGTTTACTACTATTATTTGTAGTTATCTTTCCTTTTAAAAGTAAAATTAACCAGGAATTCAAAGCTTAAAAAATGTCGGCCATGGAAAAGTTTGTAGAAGAATCTTCCAAGAAAAAAACTAGCCCCTGGGGGGGTTGGTGGTGAGTTGTGTACAAAATTCATATTCTACGATGTAGTGCATTTTGATTCGTTTTCAGTGCATGTTTTTTTTATTATGGGAGAAATTATCTTAATATTGAAAAAAAAATTGAAGACTTTTTTCCGATTTTAATTTTGTCTTCCACATTCATTCAAATTGGGCTCCCTGTGACTTTCGTATCGGGAGCTCCGCTTTTAGGCAGTGCCTAAATATATTTAATATATGTTTGTTTCTAAATGGATACTAAATAGTGTTCACTTATATTTAAAAGTAAACGTCTTTTCCAACCAACGGTCTTTCTGGTTTGAATCAGCCGTACGGTATGAATATATATTCAGGGCCACGTACACCAACGGTCTTAGTCTGGTTTGAATCAGCCGTACTCTCTGGGTATTTACCGCTGCACTATCCGTGCCAAGCAGCGCCGGCGTCGCTTCGTTAGCGATTACTCTCCTTTAATAAGTTAATCAAATTTACCTTCAGTACAGTGCAGTTCAGTTCAGTTCAGCTCAGGTCTATTTTACTGTACTATTTAGTATCCATTTAATATACATGTTATTTCAACTACCGTCGCTTTCCTTTACTCTAATGCATGCCCTTAGGCAATGCTTTGCAAATTTTAATTGGAGAAAATTACCAGTCATTCCTGTTAACTATTCAATGTAATACAGTAGCTATTTGCTGTAATATGGGGATGGGAGATTTAGGATATTTGACTCTCATGCTCGTAATCCATCAGTTCTCCCCCATCCTCAAGGTACTTATGCGTACTCCTTGATGTCGTTGACTTTAATGCTTTAACAAATTACTTCCAAACTGTTCATATGACAATTTAACAGGTTTATTTGAACTCAGAGGAGTGTGTATTACTGAGACATGCATACAAAGCAATGCTACTGATAATCCTTTTAATGCACCAAACCTCACTGAACAGAGTGAAGTGATTGGCAAAGCTGCAGATGATAATCAGCAAAGAAACAACAGTAATATTACACATTTAAATGCCAATAATACTAATGGTATTCCTTTGAGAAGTTGCTGTTTCCCATCATGCAAACCACACACCAAAAAACTTGGCTGGGGCTCCAAGTGCTTAGTACTTCATCAAATACACTATGGTAGCCCGAGTTCGCGCCTCGAAGGAAGTCTACTCTGCATCATTAAAGCATGGCTCTCAGATGAAAAACTGATTAGCTATATCATAGCCAGTTTTCTACGAATCTTCCTCAAACTTGGCAAGTTAATGTCTTTTGTGAAAAAATGGAACCTTAGAGCCTTGGTTACCATGGAAACTAAGTCACGTGACAACAAGGCCGCCATCTTGGATTTTTAAACAAGCCGTTTGTAAACGCATCGAAACATCTTTAAAAGTCATGAAAATGCAGATTACTATTCATATTTACAATGCCTATATGGATCTAATTGGATATCATGGAAATTATTTTAAGTTTAATTTTTAGAATATTTTCTATTTTTTCCAAAAAATTAAAAATATTCTAAAAATTAAACTTAATATAATTTCCAAGATATCCAATTAGATCCATATAGGTATTGCAAATATCGAAAGGAATATGGATTTTCAGGACTTTTGAAGTAGTTTCAATACGATTACAAACGATTTTTTTAATCCAAGATGGCGGCCTTGTGGTCACGTGACCTAGTTTCCATGGTAACAGATATGCGGTAATTGCTTGCCTTGAAGAATTACTACTACGAGCCAAATTTGGGAAAGATTCATAGTAAACTGTCAAAGATATGAATAAATAACTGATTTAGCAGCAGTAAGGGGGACTCGCGATCGATGCCGTATATTTGCGGGTTTGACCCGCGGAATTAAGCACGCGGGTACAGCAGATTTACGGGATTTCCCGCGGTGTGTCCTTACTGCTGCTGTGTTGTGTACCGCAAACGGAGGTTAAAATATTTGTCGGATATACGATGCATGAATGTAAAAAGTTCACCAATGACTTCTGTGTGATTTGCCTAAGATTCAAAGTTAACATACCCAAGCCTCGGGGTTTCTGGTGTTGTGGTAAGAAAATGCAAATAGAAGATGACACGTCAGCACAGTGTTACGAGTGTGGTAAGAATATTCGTAATGCCGTACCGAATGCTACCAAAGAGCAATATTACGCCAACGGAGGTCTTACGAAGACCCCATACAAAAGAATAAAATACTTCCGAGACTGGATGAGTCATATCCAAGGTTATCGACCGGTATATTTAGTAGAGTGTACAGAATCCCATTTTCCCGGCAACCACTTTCGGCTACCTTTTTTTGTGTTCCCAAAAGAGTGTATGTGTGTTCCCAAAAGAGTGTATGCGTGTTCCAAAAGATGTCTGGTTTGCGACTCTTCCCAAAATAGAAGAGTGTATATTTTGTCCATGTTCCAAAGGGCCCCAAAACAGGGCGCTACCGTCGAAGGGCTATGCGCAATGGTGCAGCTACGTAGCCCGGAATGCGTGCGTTGCCTATTGTCTCCTGCGCTCTGTACAAGCCACCTACCACATCCAAAAGGATTTCTATCGTGCGCCGTTTTCCTAGCATGTATCCAGCTATGCCTATGGCTATGTACAGATACATGCTATATCTGTGGACAAACAGGTATCTACCATATGGATCCATAGGGTATTCCATGGACAAACATAGGGTATGTTCCGTATCTACCTACATATATGGCCACACCCAAGATACTATCCAAAGAGGAGATCGCAGACCTTTTGGAAGACCGAAAGAATGGAATGGGGCTACAAAAGGTAGCCAAGAAGTATGGTGTGGGTATTCCCAAAATACGCAGGATAGAGCAGGAAAACAATGCGACGCCTGCAATTCCAGAAACGCCACCTACGACAGATTTGCAGAAGCATTTTCTAGAGGTGCAGGATTCTTTTGCCATTGTTTTGGACGACCTAGGAAAAGCAAAGGAGGAATTGCTGGCCGAACTTGCAACCACAAAAAAAGAATTGCTAGACCGCGTGGACGATCTAGAAAAGCTTCGTGCGGAGCTGTCGTCCAAGATACAACCACCTGGTAGCGACGAGGATGGCTACTACAGCGAGGAAAACCTAGAGGACGAAGTGGAGGAAATATCCACGAAGATAGACTGGCAAATAGCCGGGAATATAGTATTTGCCATCTTTGGCATTGGAGCATTGCTTTGGGCGCGCATGCAGCAACCAGTGGAAAAGGTTGTCTACTACGAACGGCCACAGAGGCCTTCTAAGATTCCGGAGATGGAGTAGAAAGGGCGTCTACCAGATCGACACCCTTTGCGGAGACGTGCACTATTCTGTCTTTCTTCTTTGCTTTGGTAGTCTTTTCTCTGCCTATTTTGCAATACAAAGGCGCTGGAGATGTCCAGTCTATAGTTTGCTCGTCCAAGAAGTGTCCCCAGACCGGAGTGGTTGCATGCTCCACAGTGCAGCCCTCCAATACGCACTCCGAACATAGCTCGGAAAGGAACAGTATTGTCCTTTCTTTTTTTCTGTATGTGGCTTTTGCGTAGCGCCAGCATTGGTATTCGCCCGGCTGCATGCGCAAAGCCTGCGTACATTCTTTGTTCGGTGGCGCTGGAACTTCCAGTAGCTTTCCTGGATTCTGCGGCATTTTGTGGTCTATTTTTCTGGCCAACTCGTGGTATGTGTCCAAGCCTGGTCCTTCCGGTACGAAGACAGTTGCTATGCCATTTTTCCACTCTAGCAATATTTCTTCTCCTGGTATGGCAGTGCGTATGTTGCCGTTTGCTTCGAACTTTCCAGCTGCAAATGCCTCCAATAGGGCTTCCGTGGCCCATGCCACAGACGTTTCTCTATTCCTCCGCAATACTACTCGGTGCCCCCTTGCCGACCAGCCAGCATCCAAGTCTCTGGGGATCGCATATCCTAGTATTTTGTAGTCTCCTGCGGGTATTTGGTCCATCCTATGCACTTTGGCTCTGGGCGTCTCTGGACCAAACGAGCTTTCTTTTCCAAAGAACAATCTACGCAGATTGTCTGTTCTTTTGGAAATCCTATCCAATGTTTTCCTGTATTTCTCCAATTATTTTTCTATTCTTTTTCTGTCCTCTTCCTTCTGCCGCAGGATGTTTTGCTTTTGTTCCGACAGCTCTGCGTGGTATCTCTGCGTGGCTTCTACCCACTCGTCGCCTTCCAAATCGTCTCGTATGTCTTCCAATCTTTGTTGTCGTTTTCTTTTGGACAGAAAGGATATCCTGCGGTCCGTAGGTACTTCCAGTATTCCGAAGAGACTCTTTTCTACTCCTATTCTTTGCGCCTTCTTCGTACGCCATATCCACTCTACGTGTTCCGTCGGAGGCAGCATTGTGGCAATGGCAGGGGCATTTGTATGCACTCGGGTGGGGAATTTGGACTCCGCCAATACCGTAGGCGAGTTTTTTGTGTAGCAGCGCAGCGGAGCTATTTCCACAGGTTCCATACCAAGCACATCTATGCGAAATATGGGGCATTTGCGCAGGCCAAACTCTGCTATGGTCCAAAGTACACATCGTTCCCATTTGTCGTTGCCACGAACTCGCACTCCGGCTATGCGTCTGGTTTCCAAATTACAGTACCAAGCTAGGAATATTTCTTTTGTCTCTTCGCAGCAAATGCACAAGCACCTGTCCAAATGTTCCGCAAGTGCCAACCACATATTCTTTGGTGGCTGTACTACGAATATGTCCTGCAAAGGTTCTAGTGTTTCCGCGATGGCGTTGGTGTGGGATTTGGAGAAATCTTTGCCATAGATGGATATTTCCACTCTGGTGCATCCTCTTTTTTGCACGTCTGGGCGTAGGAATGTTCTACGCAAATGGTCGTTGGGACAATCCACGTACTCTGCCAACTTTGCTCCTACTGGGTTTTGCACTTCTCCGGCTTCGAAGTTTGACACTATCTTGTTGTATATTTTGGTTCTCTTTCCGTCTTCCATCCAAGTACAAACATGGTTCCCGACGGCATGCGTATTTTCCAAAATGGTACCTTCGCGCCAACCAGCTTCTCCTTGTTCTTTGTAGCCCATTTGCCGCAGTCTGCGCACCAATGCCTTGCGGTCCAAAGTACCGGAGAAATCCTGTGTGTAGTCCACGGAGTAGATGCCATATCCTTGCCCATACAAAGCCATGGAGAATTTGCGTACGTTTTCCCCGACATCTTCTATTTGCAGCTCCGAAGTGTCTACTTTGGCCACGAAGTATCCAGCAGGATCTGTGTTGTGTATTCCATACCATTTGCCTTTGGCATTGGAGCGCTCTTCTATCTTTGCGATGTTTTCTACGATCTTTCCCTGCTTGCAGGTATGTACGATACTCGTGGGCAGAAACCCACCAAATGCCACTGTTGCTGCCGTAGATATCTGCGCAACTATTGTCTTTGCATTTCTACAGAGCAGCTTCTTGCCATACAAATTCTCTTCCGCAACGAAACCATATACGAATATGTCGTCTACGAATGGCGGCAATCCTTCCAGCGGCTGCAAACTGGTAGTACCTTCGTTGTTGCGTAGGTAGTCGCATTTGGATATGTCCGGCAGCAAGTTCCCGTCGCATGCATTGTCCAGCAGCAAATGCGCCAACACTCTGCTCTTTGCACGTATGCCCATTTCTTGCAATGTAACCGAAATACTCTTTTGGGAGTCCATGTCTATATCTAGGAGCAGAAGGTTTTTGGCTACTACTACGAATGTGGTCCTGGTTGGTCGCAAGTTGGAAGGGGAGGCGAATCGCCTCTACCTTCTATAGACGCTCTTTGAAATAGTTTCCACACATACTTAACAAAGATTTAACCTTATTGTCGACATTCTAAGACACTCTTTGAAATAGTTTCCACACATACTTAACAAAGATTTAACCTTATCGTCGACATTCTACGGGGGATACGACACCTTTTGGGACGCGAGAAAAGGTAGTCGTGTCAAGGCACTGACACTCTTCTATGGGACACGCAATGCACATCTTTTGGGACAGCAATGCACATCTTTTGGGACAACAATGCACATCTTTTGGGACAGCAATGCACATCTTTTGGGACAGCAATGCACATCTTTTGGGAACACAAAAAAAGGTAGCCGAAAGTGGTTGCCGGGAAAATGGGATTCTGTACACTCTACTAAAAGAAGGTGCTACTGTCGTGAGTTTCTTTGTGATACCCAGTGTTCCATCGCAACTGCAACGCATGAACTTCCTTATCACTTAGCACATGCCCGCCAATCCCCCAATAAGCCCAAATATGTCCCAAACCATTGTTAGCACCCGCGCTACACCGGAAATCCTTCCCTACAACACCAAACTCCTTACAAAGTCGGTCGTAAGCAGGAACGTTGTATTTATTATCTCTTGGATAAAACGTGGCATCTCCCGGCAGCGCAATAACACCCATCTCATGCAGTATTCTTCTAACCGTGAAGTGAAAGTGAAACATAAATATCGAATTCTTCATCAAGTTTGCGCTTACCCCACAGCCGCTAGTGGCACACCAAACCGCAAAGTTCAGCTGCTGCGGCCAATAACGCATGTTAGGACCACTTAACCATTCGTGGGCTTCTTTTGCGGTGGTATGATTAATGGGTACGTTTTTGAAGATATCTCGCACCTTTAACGGAAAGGAATGGTTGCTAGACATCCGCATGTTCAGCGTTAGGTCCAAGCTTGGGTGTTTATCAAATGAAACTGCGGGTATCGGATAAGTACTGGTACCCAGCAATAATTCCTGCGACCAACCTTGCACGGGTTTAGGTGTGGGATGCTGCACAGATACCGTAGGCGTGGAATGCTGCAGCTGATCGTCTATCTGATCGACCAGCGCAGGTTTCAAATCCTCATTGCTGTACATTCTGGAGCCGTTATAGTAAATCCCATCGGGTCTTCTTTCGAACTTACTAGGGTCTGCATGCGGAAACATCTTCCTAAAGGCCCTCCAGTTCCAATAATCGCGGTTGTCGTGATGTGGCTGCTCCTCTATGTTATTCCCAAAGGCGTCGTACATTAGTATATATAATGGATGTTATACCATCAGCACCTCCACTTTATCCTGATTTACCTAGGGAGGGACCTAACGAATTAAACGCCGAGAACTTCCGCTTGAATAAAGCAAATTTAATCCTAACTTACTTAGAGGGGCAAACGAAGCACTATGAGGAGGTCAGGAAAAAGTATGCTAGAGCCCGAAGCATATTACATAAAATCGCGATAACTTCCGGCTCCATGTCCGTGGCTCTTACAGGCACCGGCGTTGCTACTTCGCTTACTGGACCTGGAATAGTCGTTGGCGTTCCTTTGGCCAGCGTTGGAGCCGTCTGCGGCATTGTTTCCGCTGTTACGACAGGTATTATGAAGCAACTGTCCGGTAAGATATCCAAGCACGACACTCACATAGCCCTAGCAAAAGCAAAGGCTAACACCATCGCCGACTTGGTCTCCAAGGCTTTGCGGGACCGCCGCATAGACGACACGGAGTTCTCTTTGATCCTCGCGGAGGAAAAGAAATACGGGGAGCTAAAGTCGGGTAATAAAAAAACCATCGTGAAAGATCTTTCCGAGGAATCTCGCAAAAAGATCTACCAGGAGGCAAAAGAAGAGCTACAAAGAAAACTCGCTCAGTAGACATTTGCTTTGAAAAAAGCGTAGGTGGATTTCGGCTGCACATTTCATCTTCTCGGAATCCATTCTAACAGCGGGTGACTGGGGTCTATTTTATAAAATATTTCGTAAATTACGTCGGGGTAATAAGGAATATCCTTATCTAGCTGACAGAATAACCACTCGGCCCTTTGCATATCTGGGACATGAGGAATACGCCTACCGGTAATTTCAGACAAAAGATAGGGAATAGCTTTGTAATATTTCCCTAGTTTTAATTTTTTCAACGTTTTCCGTAGACTTTGCGGGGTTGGCTCTTCTAAGTGGTCTATGATTTTCTTCTTTACTTCGTTGTCTAAATCTACCGGTCGATAACCTTGGATATGACTCATCCAGTCTCGGAAGTATTTTATTCTTTTGTATGGGGTCTTCGTACGACCTCCGTTGGCGTAATATTGCTCTTTGGTAGCATTCGGTACGGCATTACGAATATTCTTACCACACTCGTAACACTGTGCTGACGTGTCATCTTCTATTTGCATTTTCTTACCACAACACCAGAAACCCCGAGGCTTGGGTATGTTAACTTTGAATCTTAGGCAAATTATACAGAAGTCATTGGCGAACTTTTTACATTCATGCATCGTATATCCGACAAATATTTTAACCTCCGTTTGCGGTACCCAACACAGCAGCAGTAAGGACACACCGCGGGAAATCCCGTAAATCTGCTGTACCCGCGTGCTTAATTCCGCGGGTCAAACCCGCAAATATACGGCATCGATCGCGAGTCCCCCTTACTGCTGCTGATTTTCAATCACTTCCTCAAAAGAGCCATGCCATAATGGTGCTGAGTAGTTTTGTTTTTAATTCCTATCCCACTAAATCACTTATGTTCTATTTTCGTATGACAACGTTCTTGCAAGTAGGAGTATATGAAGAAACCAAAATGTCAAAGTTTTGATTTCACTTGGACTATTTTGACGACGCCTGTTTAGTAATGACCTGTATGTCGTAACAGAAATGGCGTGACATTACAAACAGATTATTATGAAGAGAGGTTTACGCGTTTTTCACAACCTTTTCAATAGTTTGTGACTATCAGTTACTAGTTGGTCTACAAGTCTTGTTAAAAGTAGCTAGTGATCATGTTGTTAGTAGGTCAGTGAATGATCCAATATCATTAATAAAACTATACTCGAGACTATATCATGAGTCATCTTGTGGTCTTTGCTTTCACATCACATGCAAATCACCTGTTGAGACAATATTCCTGGGTCGGTGCGATACTACTGAAATATAGCCCGCCAAGTAACGCTTATTCACCTGAGAAGGGATGGTTTTCAAAAGACTAGTATTACGAACTAAAAGATCACACAAGCTAAGATCTTTTCCCATTTTATTGTTTTGTTGGAGTACACAAATGAAAACTCAAACATATTCATTTTGTTTACAGAATAAAGTAAGATAAAACAGTAAATTACTGCTAACTATCTTATATAAAGTACAAGGATAAATATATATAAATAATATATAAATTTGTTGGGGTACCTAATATAGCTGTATATGGAAACACTGTAGATATAGCAATTCAATAGAAATACAAGTCCTTAGATATAGTTAAGTAGATAGGTGTACGGTTTTAGAGCTAAAATATGTATAGATTAGAATAAACTTTTTTGAATAATTTTGTAAAACTTTTATTGTATGTATATATATATATATATATATATATATAAGAAATCTGTGAATCAATTTTCCGTAAAACAGTGCTCAATACATCGATAGAAGTAGAGCAGAATATTTGTTTGAGAAGAAAAAGTCAAGACAACATTTTTCCCGACAAGCCTGTTTCGTGAATTGCTTCACTCTTCAGGGGATTTAATGATAAGAATATTCGTTACTATCATTTATATAGAAAAAGTGTACATAATTAATTAGTGGATGTAGTTTAGCTGTTGCGTAATAATGCTTTGTTTCTGTGGCGGCATGAAGATACAAGTTCGTTGCGCTTATTTAATGATGCTTATTTAAATAAGCGCAACGAACTTGTATCTTCATGCCGCCACATCCACCAATCACTACCAACAACATACCTGCCGGCATCAACAGACGACTGTCATCCCTTTCATCCGACAAAGCATCCTTCGACCAAGCTGCCCCTCCATATCAAAAAGCACTTGACGAAAGCGGATACCAGTACATCCTAAACTACGAACCAACCGCGACCACAAAACGCAAAAACAGACAACGAAACGGCATACTCTGGTACAACCCCCCATTTAGCAAAAATGTCAGCACCAATATCGGACAGAGATTCCTTGGCCTAGTTGATAAACACTTTCCTAGAGGCCATAATCTTAGGAAAGTCTTTAATCGTAACACCATCAAGATCAGTTACAGCTGCATGAACAATGCCAAACAAATCATTGACAATCATAACAAGCGCATTTTACATCCACCGAGAGACGACAACGACACCGCAAACAACACAAAGGACAAGAAAACATGCAACTGCCGACAAAAGAACAATTGCCCGCTTAATGGCAACTGCCTCCAATCATCAGTTGTATACCAAGCCACCGTCACAAGAAAGGACAACAACACTACCGCAACATACATAGGACTCACAGAAAACGACTTCAAAACACGATACAGAAACCACACCGCCTCATTCCGCCAGGACCAACATCAAAACTCGACTGAACTCAGCAAATACATCTGGACTCTCAAGAACGGTAATATCTGCTACTCCATTTTATGGCGCGTCCTATCTTCAAGCTCCGCCTACAACAGCTCCAACAAAAGATGTAACCTTTGTCTTAAAGAAAAGTTTCTAATAATTTATCGACCGGATCTCTCATCATTGAATAAGCGCAACGAACTTGTATCTTCATGCCGCCACAGAAACAAAGCATTATTACGCAACAGCTAAACTACATCCACTAATTAATTATGTACACTTTTTCTATATAAATGATAGTAACGAATATTCTTATCATTAAATCCCCTGAAGAGTGAAGCAATTCACGAAACAGGCTTGTCGGGAAAAATGTTGTCTTGACTTTTTCTTCTCAAACAAATAAATAAATAAATATATATATATATATATATATATATCTAACCTGTTTTTTAACCTGGTCCAGGACTTGCCCGAAAGAGCCTAGGGTGTCAGGAATTCGGTTTGATTTTAGAATTCCAAACCTACTTTGAGGCATTCGAGTGCAGTTAAGGCTGAAGGGGTTTCCTCTAGAGCTGCCCTTTTTTAAATCCATGTTTGATTTCTTCATTTTTTACCCAGAATAGATGATTTTCTATCAGTAAATTTGCATGAATAAGCCAATTGGGCCATGCATGGCTGCCCAAAACAATAATTGGTTCCTTTATGTGGGTTGCAGCTTTTTAAGTATTCTTGTTTGGTTGTTGGTCTCCAAGCATTTGCATGCTATGCCATTTGATTGACGAAATATTGTACTCTTCAAAGGCATAGAATCAGATCAGCCAAGCCTAGTTCTGACGTCAACACTTCCCCACTGCCTCTGCAAAGCGTTCCACTCTCAGCGCCAAGCTTGGCTTAAGGCTTTGTTTTGTTTTTGATTTTTGTTTTTGTTTTCCCAGGCCCAACACTCAGTCAGTGCATGCGCACCTGAAAAAGTGACAAGATCATTAAGGTGAGAGACCCATTAGTGCTATATAGATGGCTGACATTTTGGTACCAAGGGTGGAGGGTGGGGGGGTGGGGGGGAGGGAAGGTAGGGCGGAGCTAGGGGTGTGCACAAGGCGCCAAAACAGGAATTGACCTTTCACTTGGAAAGCATTCTAGTGTGAAATCCTGACCACCTAACCAAGCTCATGTTAGGGGGGTGGGGGGTTACCTTTTCATAAAACAGGTTAGATATATATATATATATATATATAATATTTATTGTATATATATTTAAGCAATAGAAAACTTTTTCCGTGTTTACATAGCCTGATAGCAACACGAGGGGATGTTGGGAGAATTCGAGACAGTTATGCAAACCCGAGACGTAGTCGAGGTTTTGCATAACTGTCGAGAATTCTCCCAACCCCCCCGAGTGTTGCTATCAGGCTATGTAAACACAGAGAAAAAAGTTTTCTATTGCTTTTATAAAATAAATACTAAGGGAAAACATTACCACTTGCAAGAGAATAAATCTTTATTTGAATTTGATTCTCATATCAAAATACAAATTCTCCATACATCATGAACCTCGATCGTTAGCCAATCAAATTTCGTGTAATAAACGCCAAGGAGGCAAATGTGAAGCAAGAAAGAATCGCTAGCTATTTTAAACATTTATCATTCTAAAACTTTAAAACAAATACAAAGAAATGTCCAAAGATTGAATAGAAATCTTAATAAAAGATTTCAGAATTGATTATCTTTACGAAAGTGATCAAAAGTAGATAAGTGAGTGTCACTGACTGGAATTCTCGATTGAAAGAAAAGTGGTTTTGCTCAACTTGACAGCCAGAAAACATGGCAGTGAAGTTGATTGTTTCGTCTTGCCTCAATAAGATATTTTGTGGAGCTGAAGAACTATCGCTGGAAAAAGTTTGAAGCTGCTGACTGTCTCCTTGAAATACTTGTATTCCTTATCGGGCGGTGCATTTAAATCATGAGAAAGCACGTCGCTGAACAACCGAAGCTGTCCTGACGAAGGACGTGTGTTGTAGCTCCTGAGGGAATTCTCGTTACGGCGACCAACAAGAGATGGTCATGATCGATATTACGATCAGAAACACCTGCATGAGACCATAGGTTTATGCCTGTGGCCCTGGCACAAGTCAAAATTTGGAATTTCGTCTTCAAAATACATTTTTGGGGGTGTTTTTTTCCTCGAAAGAAACTGTAAATTTTTGAACTCGTACCGGATCGGGAAAACACGAAAGTTGTGACGTCACAATTGTGTTTACATACCCTCATGCAAACATGGCTATAAACCAATCACAGCTTGCGTACTATTTAATTTATTTTATAAATATATATAATTTTTATTGTATACACCGAATCCCTAAAACTATGACGTGTTTGATATATATATACATATATACATATCCCCATTTTCCCTATTGTCTTACCTAGATTTTTAAGGAAAGACAATAGCAAAAAGGGGGATACATATGTATATATATCGCTTAACTGTCAGAGTTTTAGGGATTCGGTGTATACATATATATATGTATATATATATATATACAATCGATTGCAGAAACGTTGTAGTATACACATTTATGCATTTATACAAATACCTAATGAGATGCATATTGCAATTTTACTTTTTTAACCCTCAAAACCAATTGATTTATAATCCGTAGGATGTAAAATACGAGAATAATATATTTTGACGTTCATTGAATGAGACAAATAATAAATAAAGCGAGTTTTCTGTTTTGCATATCATTAAATACACTGAATAAATTAGATATTTGCATGTATAACTGTATACTACAACCCTTCTGCAATCAAGTGTATATATATATATATAATTTAGTTTATATGGGCCTAATTGGAAATAAGCTCACTGCTTTATTAGTTCACCCAATAAAGATGATTATTATTATTACAATCCACTCTCTGCTCTGTACTTTTATGTCTATCAACTGTTGTTTAAATAAAGGACAAGACTATGATTACGCCCTTGCTCATGGTATAGGTTGATCAAATTGCAGTGTGGTATTAAGGTGCGGCACTAGGGCAACAAAATCGCGCAACTATTCGCGCCACACTGTTGTGTACAATAAAATATTATTGAGTAAAGAGTATCTACTTAGCGCACCAATGATTATATGTTGCACGCGGAGTGGCAATACCAGCAAAATTTGCTCTGCATTTTCCGATGCAACAGTGTTGCGCACTTTTATTAGTTTTGCGTGATGTAACCATAGTGTGAATGTCGTGTGATGTAGACATATGAAGCATAGTGTTACTTTTACATGCGTGATATACCACAGTGTGGTGTTAGCGATGCGCGGCATAACCACAATGCGATGTGGTGTCAGTTACTCTTGAGTGATGTAACCACAGTGCGGTGGGGTGTTACTCTCGCGTGATGTTACCACAGTGTGGTGTGGTGCACGGTGTTACTCTTGCGTGATGTAACAGCGTGATGTTACATTTCTTGACACGGCAGCTTTCATTAATATCACTAACCCAAGATTTCATTTTGATAATAGATGCGTCCATCAGGTCCTTCATCTCTTATGGGTTCAACGTCACCAAAACGACTCTTCCTCACAAATATTATCTCATCTGGATTGGAAACTTTGTCTTCCACTACGCAGGTAACTTTTGCCTTTTCATTTTCAATAGCGTACAGATTATCTGGATACGGTTCGACTATCTTAGGAGCACCTATAGTTAAGCAAGATAAGAATGATGGTGTTGGTATAAAGCTGTTGTAATAATAATCATGCTTTTGGTTTGTGGGCTACCGAAATATGAAATGTAATTTGATCTGATTGTTACTAATCATGCAAAGCCAGAATTCTATTTTTTTACGAAATATACGTACGGACACGTTTGAAATCATGATAAACTTTTATGAGCAATTAAATATCTGAAATCCATTCTCGACATTTAATTAGTAATCCCGATAAGTTCTGTTCAAAAAACATTCTGAGCAAAAGAACATACATAGATAACCCTTCATTACCTATACTTGCTCCAGACAGACAGACAGAAAGATATAGTTATAAAAAAAAACACAAAAAAATAGGCTAGAAAAGACGTCAACATTGAGCCGACGCATATCTACACAGAGTGCCCTGGATAGAAACGAAAAACAAATAATCCCTGTTTTTGGATTACAGTATTTGTTGATTTTCCTGGTACAGGCTTTCACTTAATCGTGGTTGGATGTGAAATTGAAAAGACTAATAGCATGCATTCGCTTTATTATTTCCATTTTGTAGGCATTTATCTTTTGACCTTTCATGCAGTATTGTTTCTGCCTGGTATAAAGTGATGTTCTATAATGAACACAAACCTGTGGCTTCTAAAGTGATCTCAGTCAGTGTTGGATAGAGATCTCGATCCTTTACTGTAAGATCCGTGTATCTATTCACGGTCAGCGGTATACCACTGTATGCATATAATTATAAGTTTTCATTCTGGGCATTGTTTACCACGAGGTATGTAGAGAATTAGCGTTTAATCTCGTTATGTTTGTAGCGAATGTATTGTAAAGTGATTGTAAGAGCGTATGTCTGTAACGGTCGAGAAACCCAAGACAGTTGCAAAAAATCAAAGTTGATTTTATTTCACCAAAAGAACCTTTATAGATAGGTATTTCAGAAAACACGATCAAAAAGTCCAAGCGCAATTTTATTTTTGTGAAATTTACGAAAGTTTGAAAAATCGATTAAAATATTGATTTTTTCCTAATTAATATGCATAAATCGAAAGCCAACTTCAATAAGCACTAGACGGCGTAAAAAGTAACCAATTCAAACCATATTTCCCATGAAGCTAACTTAACATTGTATCTTTAATATGTACTATTTGGTTTTTATCAACTATTTTATTTTCACTTATATTTAGCTTCTTAAAACCCTCTTTATTTTGTGATCAATTGACGGTCAAATTTTAGACGAAATTTAGACACCAATATCTCTGCTGGTACCTAACAAATCGAAAAGTAATCTACATCACATTAAAGAGCATCCCTTCTAGTGTCTTTAGGACAAATCGGAGCTTCTACAAATAAAAGGCCAACCCTCGAGCGAATTTTATTTGGAGGCGGTGAAACACGAAATGCGACTAACTAATTTCCAACGCTGGCATTCATTATTGAGATATGCAAAATATGAGAGAAAAAGAAAGCTGTTCTGTTACATCTTAAGTGTTATTGTAGAGTAAAATTGTGCTTTTTAAATTTATTAATCGTAAATTAATACAAAATTGATAATAACAAACTGCTACGAGTAAAAACGTATGTCACACAACAGGTCAAGATCGTTTACATATCAACGGAAGTAACGTATTCTCTAGGATTCAATACGTAAACTTTCAACATTAAATGCTTTAAATCTAGTAATATTTGTGTTGAGATATACATATCAAATCACGAAACAAATACAGTTGTGTTTACTTTTTTCTGGTAAAGTTGGTGTATGGCATATCAGTTGCCGATTCATTATCAAACTGACTCGCTTACTGACCATATATATAGTCATCTCGCTATATTACTATGCTCAGACTAAGATACAACTAAAGAAATATATTACCTTGACCTACTTACCGTTAGCTAGGTCTTTATACAATTCATATCTTCTTAGTAAATCTCTTTCATTTTTGTGGTAAATTTTATGCATCACGTTAAAAGAAGAAGATATATTTTTGAACAGAACGAACCACACCGAATTCGACCATGGAATAAATTACCGCAAAGTTCATCATTATCTTAGAAATTTCGAAACTTAGAAGATTGCATAAGAAGTTATTTTCATCGTCAGCCTAGCTGTACACGTAGTGGTCGGACGATGGCATTTTGTAGCTTTTCGGAGCTGGTTGGAGATAGTACTTGTGGACTCTGTTCGGACTATCCCGACCAGTTAAAATGCATTCCCCTAACTGAATGTCAAAGAGACATTTCCAGACATTTACAGGTATACGGTATTTCAGAGGACCGATCTCTTGAGAGTGAAATGGCTTTGATTGTGGCTCGTGCAGGTAACTGTCGTACTTCTAATAATGTCTTTATCATATGAGTTTTTTAAAGAGCATTTTCAATTTCATCAGGTGTATTTACGCTTGAAGAATCACATTATACTATGACTATATGCCCTAAACACCGACATGAATACGGGATTCGATGGCGATGCCGCAGAGTGCGATGTTCGGTGCCTGAACCCCTAGCTGCACACAAGAAATGAAATGCCAAAGCCATCAAAAGAATAATGTGCGAGTAGTCCACTGATTCTAAAAAAGACAGGAATCCTTATAGCAGTCGAATCACGTAAGTATTTTTGTGTACATTTTGTACGTTCAATCCTTGAATTCCATTCAGGCCGGATGCGCGTTCTCCCGGTGGGGGGGTTGGGGGACGGACCAACACCCAGGGTCTTGGTGCTGCCTTTGTAATTACATCTGCAAATGATTAGACCTTCACGTGGCTCGGATCGATGATCACGTTATTGGCGGTCCCGTCCCTAATTAACTAGAGACGTTAAAAGAGGACCACACGTTTATCAGTTGAATTACAGTGTTATTCTCTATACACAAAGTTTATTATTATTATTATTATCATTATTATCATTATTATTATTATTATTATTATTATTATTATTAATATAGAACCTAAAGTTATATGGCTTACTGTCTGTTATATATGATTAAAAAAGAAATATATAAAGAAATACGATATTTAAACTAGCCTTCACCGCAGCGTTTTGTTTTTTTTTGTTGTTGTTTTTTTTTGTTTTGTTGTTGTTGTTGTTTTTACTTATTCAGGCCACTAAAAATCGTATAAAGCGGAATGAAGTAAACTCAATTAAAGAAATTAAAGAAAAAAATACATATATTTGTGATCATTATTACTATTATTTACGTTAAGATATGTCTTTGGTAAGAAATACTTGCATTGGCGCTTGTACATGTATTTCAATTATCTTGATGTATCGTTTTTGTTCTTTATAGCAATATGTGTAACATGTGCAGCCTATCTAAAACGTATTCGAGAGAACGAATCTGAAGTTGTTGAAACTGTGCTGAGTATTGTTGAAGTAAGTAATGTTGTATATAATATACATAATTATAGTTCACCTGAAAGCTATCCAATGCGCAAAAGCTAATGAGCAGTATTTTATAAGTCAATGTTGTTGTTGTTTTTTCATTTAGGGAAGTAAACCTATGCATGACGAAGAAAGCGATATCGACTCATTCGATGAAGTCATTCAAACTTTCAACCAATTAAAGATTCATGAAGAAAATTCGCCTGCTCCGGAGACTACAAGCGACGTATCTAGCGATGAAGCTTCTCCATCCGCTAAAATTTCTGATGACACATTCCTTAGCCCTGACACTGCAAGTACTGGATCTACGAACAGTAGTGAACAAGTGATACGACGTCATCACAATAAACCACTTGAAAAGTTGAACGACTTTTTAGTTGTTTCAAATATTCCACCCATTCAAAGGAGATGGATAGACTGGGATGAAATAAGTGAGAAAACGAGGCAGCGATATACAAAGAGGGGTGCTGAAATCGTAGCCGCTGTTGTCCAAACCATCTCTCCTGAAAATGCTGGACCGATTTGGAAGGCTGTATCGTCATCTTCCATAATCAGTAGACTTCTTGGTGTGAAAGAAGTTACAATGGCTGACCAACGTGATTTAGATGCTTTAGCTGAATCGTACAAGAATGCGTCGAGCTGGGATACCCGAAAACAAGTCCTGTCTATAATGACTGGTTTAGCAAGCTATGCTGTGATATCATCTTTTATTCCTGGCCTTACCATGTACAGGTACACGGCAGCAAATTTACATCGTTTACAGTTTGGTCGTGGTGTGCCAGTTCTTGTTCAAACGTCCGCTCGTATAAGAATAGATTCAAAACAACTCGATCACTTTTTATCATTTATAACTAGCCCACATTTGGTTCAAGATCTTCCTTTTGGCCAAAAGCACCTCACGCTTTCGTCTGGCAAAGTCTTGGAAGTACCGAACGTGATACGTACAATGATACCACGACGGATTGTACAGCAGTATAGTAGATACTGCGAAGAAACAAATTTCCATCCATTGAGCGAGAGTACGATGTTTCGCATACTGTCAGAGTGCAGTGCTTCAGTCAGAAAATATCTTCAAGGCCTCGATTACTTCGCTGCGGATGGATCGCGAGCGTTTGATGAGCTATTATCACTAGTTCCCAAGCTTGTTGAATATGGTGCTACTGACAGAGAATGGGAAGTGAAAACAACAGAGAATCTAAAGACATCAAGACTTTACTTGAAAGGAGATTATAAGGTAAACAAACATTATTATTTACAATCTTAACAGGATTCATCATAATTTGTTAATTCTTTTTTTTCACAGGTTCATCTTGACAATGCTGATAAAGTAGCAGATCACTGTTTAGTCTTTTCCCTTAGTGACAGTAGCGATGCTGACTGACATGATGCTGTCTGCGAGCAGTGCTTAGCTCTTGAAGAAACTTTAAAAGACATCGAAGGATGCTTCAAAGATTTTGAGTTTCCCTCTGTTGATGAGCGAGATGAAGTGCACTACACTGTACGATCAGCCATACTTGCCATTCAGTCATGGAAATGCCACATTCTCAGGTTTTCAAGGCAGGATCAAGTACGACTCGATGTTCTTGAGCTTCTTGATGACAAGACGGTATTAATTGTAAGTGATTGGGCCATGACGTTTTTGCCCCAGAAGTATAGAGAATCCCAGCAAGACTGGTTTGGCAAACGTGGTATTTCCTGGCACATATCTGTTGTGTACAGACGTCAAAGTGGAAAACTACAGTGGCAGGGCCTCGTGAACATCATTCAATCATGTAGCCAAGACAGCCCAGCAGTGGTGACCATAATGGAGGATGTACTTCGAGCCCTGAAGCGCGAACATCCCGAAATCACAACAGCCCACTTTCGACAAGACAACGCAGGTTGTTATCACTCCGCGACAACAATCCTGTCCTGCCACACTATAGCGAAATCATCTGGAGTAAAAATAGCCCGCCTGGATTTTAGTGATCCCCAAGGTGGCAAGGGAGCGGTAGATCGCCTAGCAGCAACGTGCAAAAGCCACATCCGTGCTTACATAAACGAAGGCAACGATGTACTTACTGCGAAACAACTCGAAAAAGCCCTTCTCTCACATGGAGGTATAAATGGCGTGCGCGTAGTTTCAATGGAGTCCATTGGAAACACAGATGAGTGTACCGAGAAAATACCAGGCATCAGTAAGATGAACAACTTTGAATTCATGCCCGCAGGTAAAATCAAAGTCTGGCGTGCCTATGGAGTGGGCGAAGGGAAAGTTATCAAAACTGTCAAACCATCAGCAGGTATATCATGTAATAAGTATATTCCTTCCTTCCTTCATTGATTGATTGATTGATTGATTGATTCATCCATTCTCCCATTAATCCATGTGTAAACCTTCGTTTGTTGGTTCGCTCGCTCGCTCCATCCATCCATCCATCCATCCATCCATCCATCCATCCATCCATCCATCCATCCATCCATCCATCCATCCATCCATCCATCCATCCATCCATCCATTCATTTATTTTGTTTTAGAGTCTACTTACAAGTGGTTGGAGTCAAACTTTTCATCGGGCAGCTTCAAACCCGGGCCCTTTCTCAAGAACGACGCAAGGCACATCATGAAAAAGACCAGGTTGCAGAGAAAAGTACTGACGGGAATAACCAGGATATCAGCCAAGCCGTCTATACTTGTCCCCATGATGGTTGTGTGCGTGTCTTCCAGAGACTTGGTAATTTGGAAAACCACCTGATATCTGACAAATGTACGAGGACTTTGAAGAAAGACACACTTTTAGATCTGGCAAAAATGGGCTACAAGAATGCGTTGGAGGAGGGCGTTGGTGTAATACCAACTTTACAAGCACGCAAAGCAGGACATGAAGAGAGAAGTGCTAGTCCTCTTGCTGAAGGTTGGGCTCTTCGAGCATCCAAGAAGGCATACCGTTTCAGCAAGAAACAAAAAGATTACCTCTTGGCCAAGTTTGAGATGGGTCAATCAGCTGGTAGAAAGGCCGATGCTAATGTTGTAGCCCAAGATATGAGACGTGTTCGTGGTTCAGATGACGAAAGGCTTTTTCAAGCGTCAGAATTCTTAAGCTCTCAACAGATTGCCTCATATTTTTCCCGACTTGCAGCAAAGCGTAGAAACCAAGTACCCACTGAATTCGACCTTGCTGCCATTGAAGAAGAAATTAACTTCATGAGGGCAAAAAATAGTGCAATCGAATCTATCGGCCTTCAGCACCCAATTGTCTACGGCCAATATAACATTTGTGCGATGGTAGAAAATAACACCCTGAAAAATCTGAAACTTGGAATGTTACAAGTGATAAGCGAGAGTCTTTTACTACAAGTTCCAAGGAAGCCGTCGAAAGCAAAAGCTCCATATTTAAAACTACTGTATGATGCATTCAATAGCTGCAGCTGTCAGCAGTAAGGGGTATTATTACAGATTCAGCTGTACAGACAAGCAATACTATATAATGCATAACTGTTGCATACATGAGTTTATTACCCTCTTGTCTTAGGCTATGTATGAGAGGGGGGGGGGGCATTTCTATATATATATATATATAAGGGCGGGGATGCTCGTCGGAAATCTTGAAAATGACCTCTAAAAATATCTGCGTTCTGTCCAGTTGGGCCTGGCAACTGGTTATTATTATCCCTAAAAGGTAACTATTATCTTTGAATGCTAAGTGACAGAAGTCAGACAATGAACCGAAAATAAATATTCTGAATTACAATTGCCATTCTGACTGCCGTCATTCAAAAAACACTCTAAGAAGTACTGTCATACTCTCTGGTAATCCTTTTAGACTTGTGGCACCCTAAGAGCTACCAAATTGCAGATCTTGAGCCCTAAAACAGGGACGGCGGAACCGGGGGGGCTGGGGGACTTTAGCCCCCGACTTTTTGTGAAATTTTAATACATTTTCACTAAACTCAGCCCCCCCACCTCATAATGATAATAATAATAATAATAATAATAATAATAATAATAATAATAATAATAACTTTATTACTGTCTATATATCTTCTAGCCGGGCACAAGTGCCCTACTAATCGGGGAGACATACAATGCCATACAATGTCACTATTGAGCCCCCCCAATCAAAAACTGCTCCGCCGTCCCTGTAAAAAGAACTGCGAGCATCCCCTGCTCTCGAAATGTTCCTAAGGTAATGAAGAATTTTGCGGTAATTTATTCCATGGTTTGATTCGGTGTGGTTCGTTCTGTTCAAAAATATATATCTAAATATATCTATATATTCTTTTAACGTGATGCATAAAATTTACCACAAAATGAAAGTGATTTAAGAAGATATGAATTGTATAAAGACCTAGCTAACGGTAAGTAGGTCAAGGTAATATATTTCTTTAGTTGTATCTTAATCTAAGCATAGTAATATAGCGAGATGATACGTTACTTCCGTTGATATGTAAACGATCTTGACCTGTTGTGTGACATACGTTTTTACTCGTAGCAGTTTGTTATTATCAATTTTGTATTAATTTACGATTAATAAATTTAAAAAGCACAATTTTACTCTACAATAACACTTAAGATGTAACAGAACAGCTTTCTTTTTCTCTCATATTTTGCATATCTCAATAATGAATGCCAGCGTTGGAAATTAGTTAGTCGCATTTCGTGTTTCACCGCCTCCAAATAAAATTCGCTCGAGGGTTGGCCTTTTATTTGTAGAAGCTCCGATTTGTCCTAAAGACACTAGAAGGGATGCTCTTTAATGTGATGTAGATTACTTTTCGATTTGTTAGGTACCAGCAGAGATATTGGTGTCTAAATTTCGTCTAAAATTTGACCGTCAATTTATCACAAAATAAAGAGGGTTTTAAGAAGCTAAATATAAGTGAAAATAAAATAGTTGATAAAAACCAAATAGTACATATTAAAGATACAATGTTAAGTTAGCTTCATGGGAAATATGGTTTGAATTGGTTACTTTTTACGCCGTCTAGTGCTTATTGAAGTTGGCTTTCGATTTATGCATATTAATTAGGAAAAAATCAATATTTTAATCGATTTTTCAAACTTTCGTAAATTTCACAAAAATAAAATTGACATCTCAAATGTAGACTAGCGACTGCGCCCGCATTTGCTACATAAGATCTAGCGTAAACACCATGAAAAATGGTTCTTTGAGTACAAAAACTAGCGAATTCTTCCTAATGAAAACTCTTATCATGTTTTGGGTATTCTCTAACACCAATAAAATTGTTTATTGGCTAAAAACAAAGATAAACAAGCCTAAATTTACCTTTGAAAGATCTTCTTGTCAGCCGAACTTCCTCCACAAACGGTCCGCCATTTTTGACAGGCAGAGTAGTGCCCATGCCCGTTTCAACGCCCTACCTCCTCCCGCCCTGCAACTAGCTTCCAGACCTAGCGCGTTCATCGATCGCAAGCTGATCGAAATCAATCTTCTCCTGAGTGCTTCTAGCGTTCCCTTTTGTATGCAAATCGCAAAGACCTAAATGACTTTTGATTGCGATGGCTGCTTGTCAACTTAAACATTGCGCTTGATATCAAAAACAAATGACTAGACAAGCGAAACAAATGACTAGACATAGAACGCAAGGGTCTTGGCGTAATGAAAATCAACTTAATGTATAAAAAGTACTGCTTGATCATGAAAAAATGCAACTTGAAGTTTTGTCACGTTTGGGCTAGCATATTCTCACATAAAGCATTACGATGCCACATTTACAGATCTGACACGCTTATATTCAATAGATAGAGATATTCAGGCTGTTGAAGAGTCGTCTGTGTTATTGCTTTTGGTTATCCATTTGATTAACACTTACCTTGAGCAGAAGAATTGAAGTACAACAATAAAAGGACAACAAAACTCTTGGTGATCCACAGGGATTCCATGACTGTGTCTTTTTTCCAAGCTGAACTCTGACGAATCTAGTGAATACTAGTGCTTTTAGATGATTTGCTTTTGGTAAAGCTTCAGCCACGATGTGAATCTGTCAATCAGCTGTCATTATTTTCTATCGTATCGAATCACATTCGGCTTTTTTGAAGTTCGCTTACGGTGAGTTATTCAAGATCTGTCACAGGGAACCCGGCTATATTTGTTTTCTTCTTTTAGAAAAGTAATTTGCTCTTTGTGGGTTTCTTGTGTTGTGATCGGTTTCATTTTACATAAGCTGTAATCAGATCTGCGCTGTGATCAGATAGGCGCTGTAAACTGATAGCCGATTAAATTCAAATCAATAACCGTTGGTAACGCACTCTCTAGTAAACACTCACTCTTTTGACTGCTTACTAGAAAGTGCGTTTCACACCACAGGCAACCCATAGTAAGAAAAAAAACACCAACGGTGATCAAAGCGCGCAGATCTGATTACAGCTTATGTAATAGGAAACCGATCCCAACACGGGAAACCCACAAAGAGCAAAGTTACTTTTCTAAAAGAAGCAAAAAAATATAGCCGGGTTCCCTGTAGATCTGTTTACAATACTTAACAGTAATCTTTTCACCTATCGTCATCAACAAGTGTTTTTATGACGTCCTGTATGCCTTTTGTTTTATTTACATACATGATCCGTGATTCGGTAAGTTCATAATCCTAAAACAGGTTCTTATTTAAAAAAAAAAAAAAAAATAGAATCAATCTTTTCAAAAATATATTTACAACACAGTCTGTACACAACAATGCTATAAACACTATAACTATACATGGTTACTGTAAAGAACATGTCCTCACTGAATAAAAAAATCCAACTTAAAATGGAACTGAGATGAACCTTTGATTACCTAAGCCTCCAACAATACTGTAATTGGACATACAGTATTCAAAAATACTACTTTATTTCTTGAACAAAAGTTAAGAACCTAATTAAGAACCTAGTTAGCCTAATTTGTATAGGAAATCGCATTCCAAATTGTACGAGAACATCGTGCGATTTTTTGTTTATAGTTCACTCAACAAAATTTCAGTAAAAAATGCAAAGCGACGCTGTTAATCTCTATCTATTTGGCGGCCGATTTTCAGTCCATCGCGCAACTGAAATGCATAAAAAAGATTAGTTCTTACGGCTTTAAAATTTTATTTATATGTTTTTTAAGTACAAAATGATAGAAAATAGTTTTTTTGACATTGTCCTACGGAGTACAATTAACGCTATAATTGTAATCCTCTTGACCAATCAGAGTCGAGTAATTTTGTTGAGTGTACTATAAAACACTAAATACCATTCATCGGTAAGAACCTGTTTAGGCTTCCCTGCTAGCAGAGTCTCTCTTCTCTTTCTCTCCCTTCTTTCAGGCGGGGAGGAAATAGACTCTGCCGATGTAGAGCGTTTCCTTTGATACACCGCCGTCCACGATTGTGGACGAACAAAACCAGTTTTAAAACCGGTTTAAAAAAATTACAGATGCAGATAAAACTTGTGGTTTCACGAACGAGAAATCCCTCGACCACGTCTAGTTCGAGTGCTTGAATGACAAAAAACTTAGTCAACAATCTGACTAATATAATCACTCTATTTTTGATAGAATACTTCGAGGTTCTTTTTATGGAGATTTTTTATATTTATACAATAAGCAATCTATATCATATTCCGCTTTAGGTGCCAACCATTTACATGTATGAGTTCATTTTTTCCCATGGAGAAAGCTAAAAATAGAACTCCTAAACATTACTCACTGTCTGGCTGTCGTGATTGGATTGCGCTCGGAACTGTTAGAAATGTAAGTCTTTTTAAAAGTAAAACAAAGCCACTTGACTAAAAAGGGAAAACCGCACACCCCTGAAACTAGGCTTTGCAGGCCGAAACATTATTGCTCTAAGAGCAATATAGCCTTGTTCTCAGTAAATACGAATCCGATGAGGAATTGGCTTCACTTGAGCACGAAGGAATTAGCATTGTCACTAAGTTTTTGCATTTTGTGAAATCCAATTTATCAGGCATGTTTGAAAGCCAAATTTACATATGTTTTGCTTAATTTGCATACGGATTCAGAGCATGCGCAGACGTTTTCACTCTCGTCGCTGACATATGCATAAGAAGAAGATAAGTGTAATATGATTGCTATTCATGACGTCATGATTATTGACCACTTGAGGGTGTTTGGTTTACCCAGTGTAGCATGTCTATGTCAATTTTGGTTTTAATAGGTACCCAGGTTAATGATAGGAGACCTAGGTTCATGCCACGGTACACTGCTTCATGTCACGGTACACTGCTTCATGCTATGGCACCTAGGTTCATGCTGCGGTACACTCGTTTATGCTGCGGTACGCTGGTTCATGCTACGGTACCCAGGTTTATGCTACGGAACACTGGTTTATGCTGCAGTACAATGGTTCATGCTACGGTACACTGGTTCATGCTACGGTACCATGGTTAATGCTACGGTACACTGGTTCTTGCTCCGGTACACTGGTTCATGCTACGGTACACTGGTTCATGCTACGGTACCCAGATTCATGCTACGGTACCTGGGTTCATGCTGCGGTACACTGGTTCTTTCTCCGGTACACTGGTTCATGCTACGGTACACTGGTTCATGCTGCGGTACCTAGGTTTATGCTACGGTAAACTGGTTTTTGCTCCGGTACACTTGTTCATGCTACGGTACACTGGTTCATGCTACGGTACACTGGTTTATGCTGCCGTACACTGGTTCATGCTACGGTACACTGGTTCATGCTACGGTACACTGGTTCATGCTACGGTACACTGGTTCATGCTGCGGTACACAGTTTCATGCTACGGTACACTGGTTCATGCTACGGTACCATGGTTCATGCTACGGTACCATGGTTCATGCTACGGTACCCTCGTTCATGCTACGGTACCATGGTTCACGCTACGGTACACTGGTTCATGCTACGATACCATGATTCATACTACGGTACCCATGTTCATGCTACGGTACCCAGGTTCAAGCTACGGTACACTGGTTCATGCTACGGTACCCAGATTCACGCTACGGTACCTAGGTTCATGCTGCGGTACGTTCACGCTATGGTCCAAAATGTTTTAAGGTTATATGCAAAGTTGGACCTATGCCAACCTTTAACAGAGCTATTCTAGTTTTCGACAGGTGTTACTACTACTCTGACTTATCTCATAAGATCATGTTCATTCCCATTTCCTTGTCATGCTCTCTTGGTGGCTTATTTTGCTGGCTTTAGCTTTCCACTTTCTTAGTGCTAGAATTTTAACACGGAAGTACTGATTTAGAGGTATCATTAACTAATGACGTTATTTTGTCATACATTGAATAATTCATTATTCTATTCAGCATATCCAGATCAATTAAAGTTACAGGTCAAAACAGTTCTTGCCTAGTTACAGTTTTGTGTAATGAGCCGTAAAACCACGCGCAGAGCTTAAGTGAGAAGCCTGGAAACGAATATTGGCTGCATTGCCTGCGATCTTTATGGGCAGTGGTTTAGTCATGCCACAGTACGTTCCTACTTGCTGTCGGTGTTGAGAGTCGAGGATTAAGAGATAGTCATAGGAACATGTAAGAGGGGAGTCAGCGATGGCAAAATCCTCGAATGTTATGAGAATTTGTTGGATGTCTGGCTCTGCCTGGATCTCCCAGTCACAGACCTAAAAAGGAAGAAACGAATAAGACTAGTCTGATACCCATATAACGTCTATTTATTCCTGTGAACTACTTACTATTCCGTTAGGGTAATGTGATGGGTAATTAGGGCTTGAAAATTTTCCAGTATTCCCTGTCAACTCTCCTCCACAAGCTGAAACAAAAATAAACAAATGCTAGAACTGGGCAGGTAGGTCATCCAGCTGACACAGATATCATGCAAGTAGCATGCATGTGATATGTAACACGCGGTGAATAAACCTTGACTTTCATGACAGTCACGCATTACGTATTTTTTCCTGTCTATATCTATTGTCTTCTCCATATTGAAGTAAATACAACGACACTTCCATGGCAGAATTTCTACAGGGTAATTGGCTATGGACTATTCGGCACGAATACTAAGCCTGCAAATAACGATTAATCGTTATAGATATTTTTTTACAAAAACTCTGTTTATTTTCTTTGGAATCATCGGGTTGTGTTGGTGTCATGGTGAACTTCCACACTGTTCTTGTTGGTACTGGCTGGGCTCATGTTGATCTCGTAGACTCACACGACTTAAATTTGTAAAGCAATACAGTTAATCAGTAGTCACGCAACAATGAATGTAGACCACACTGTTATATGAAGAAACCAAAATGTCAAAGTTTTGATTTCACTTGGACTATTTTGACGACGCCTGTTAAGTATTGACCTGTATGTCGTAACAGAAATGGCGTGACATTACAAACAGATTATTATGAAGAGAGGTTTAAGCGTTTTTCACAACCTTTTCAGTAGTATGTGACTATCAGTTACTAGTTGGTCTACAAGTCTTGTTAAAAGTAGCTAGTGATCATGTTGTTAGTAGGTCAGTGAATGATCCAATATCAATAATAAAACTATACTCGAGACTATATCATGAGCCATCTTGTGGTCTTTGCTTTCACATCACATGCAAATCACCTGTTGAGACAAGATTCCTGGGTCGGTGCGATACTACTGAAATATAGTCCGCCAAGTAACGCTTACTCACCTGAGAAGGGATGGTTTTCAAAAGACTAGTATTACGAGCTAAAAGATCACACAAGCTAAGATCTTTTCCCATTTTATTGTTTTGTTGGAGTGCACAAATGAAAACTCAAACACATTCATTTTGTTTACAGATAAAAAAGTAAACTAAAAACTGCCTGGTCGAAACAACCAAAAAACATGGTTATAAAAATTGAATGGTTATTACGACCAACTTGGTTATTACCAGATTCATTTTGGTTAAAACAACCTACATTTTTTAATTTTTTTATTTAAACATATTAACTCTCTGTGTTCTCTCCAAGAGCTAGGCTCATCGTGGGAGATTAAACAACCTACATTTGGTTGATAAAATGACTGAAATCCCCCGCCCCGGGCTAAAATCAGGATGGTCGTTATTACCTGATTCATTTTGGTTAAAACAACCAACATACATATAAACAATTGAAACAGTCATTTCAACCAATTTCTTATTGATAAAATAACCAATAAGGTTATCAATACTGCAACCAAACAAAATGGACGCCCTTACCAACTGAGCCACTAGACCTCTTGTTGGTGAGGGAGGTGTAGATGGTATTTAAGCCTGATCACTTAGGACGGACGGCTGTTCGAAAACCTCTCGAAGTGGAATTTGATGATTATGCAAGATAGTCCAGTAGCTCAGTTGGCTACAGCGTCTGACTATCAAACAGAAGGTCAATTGTTGGAATCCCGCCTGGAGCTCGGAATTTCTTTCCGAGAAAAATTTTCTTGAAGAAAAATAATTCGCATCTTTAATAACTATCCAAGCAAAAAAAAAAAATTAATAATAATAATAATAATAATAATAATAATAATAATAATAATAATAATAATAATAATAATAATAATAATAATAATAAAAGCATCACATGGTAAATATGTTTATATACTGTATTCAGCTAGCGGAAGTAGCGCTGTCAAAGTTGAAAGAGATAATGAAGAATTTTTTATGAAATTTTTTTTTTTGGAAGTTTTTACAAAGTGTTGAAATTGCATGTTCGCTCTCGTTATTGTTTTCTACCAATTTCAAAATGGTTGCTTGATCTTAGCAATGAAATTTAAACCATAATACAATTGGTTGAATTGACAGCCTGTCAAAGTAACCTAAGGAACTAACCTAAAAAATTGGTTGTCTCAGTTGCATTGCCTTGACCTTTAAAATATTGGTTATTATAACCAATACCGTAAATCCTCTATTTAGCCCCTCCCCCCCCCCCTCTCAAATAAGCCCCCTTCTCTAATAAGCCCCCCCCCCCCTTTTTAAAGGAAAAAATTTGTTAAGCCCCCCCTCTCTTTTTAGCCCCCTCCCCTCCCCTCCCCCTTCACAACTACAGAATCACGTGTTAATGTGGCAATGGAACATTTAATGATTGTTCAGAACATCTCTTTTTAGCTTGCTTTGTTAATGTTACCGTGTTTTAGTTTTGCTATTCACAATAATCATAAATTATACCTGAGAGACTAACACAAGTAAATCAAATAATAACAATGCCATGTACATTGCTACAGATTATGCGAGACGGTCAATATTAATGCTTCCGTTTAATCCTGAGTTACAATCATACTACATCCTGACAGCGTACAATTTACTGCGTTTCGACTAAATCAATAAGCCCCCCTCTCAATTAAGCCCCCCCTCTCCAATAAGCCCTCCCTCAAACGTGTCTGAAATAAATAGGCCCCCGGGCGGCTAAATAGAGGATTTATGGTATACAGTATTTAGTTATAATCCCAAGTAAATTGTTTATAATAACCAATAATATCGTGGTGGTTGTAACCCAAAGTAAATCGTTTATGACAACCAATATTTCAACCACTTTAAAACTGGTTGTCTCAGTTGTATAAATTTAACCAGTTTATATTGATTGTTTCGACCAGGCAGTTTTTACATACAGTGTACTGCTAACTATCTTATATAAAGTATTATGAAGACATTCAATACAATTCAGCACTAAGACTAAGGCCGCGGTCACACTGGGGCCACTGAATAGGCTTGAGATGGGTCTCTTTTGATATATGATCTTAACAATCTTAAGACGGTATTAAGAACAAAGTGGTCACATTAGATAAATGGCTTGTCTTATTATAGGTTAAATAAACATAAACTTTGGGAATCACCTAAGGTTATTTCAGTTCATGCTCCCGACATGAACATTTATCTTTTGTTGTTTATCTGGCGTACGATTGTAACTTCACGTGAAAACCAAAGTTTGCGTAGACGTCAAACAAGAAGGCGAATATTTCAAGTACTACAGCAACAGTTTGCTTATCGTAGGCAGCGTTTATTGCAGAACACAGCAGCATTCGTATTTCTGCAACTGTGTTATCAAAATTTAACTAGACGCCATGAGAGGCGATTTTGGACTTTACCTCGGCCACAGATTGGCTGGTTCGAAGTACAGCTTAACAACGCCTCCCAAACCATGTACTGGAAAGAACATTTCCGTATGACAAAAAATACTTTCGAAGAGCTTGTTGCTCTAGTCGGTCCCGAGCTAGAGCGAGAGAATACACGATTCAGACAAGCTGTACCGGTTAGCAAGCGTGTAGCTATTTCTTTATGGCGACTTGGAGGTGGTAGTAGCTACCGAGAAATTGCTGCACACTTTGATGTTGGAAAATCAACCTGTGTTAAAATTACCAACGAGTTTTGCCTTGCCTTGAATAGATTAGCAAACAGATTTATCAAGTTTCCATCCACGATGAGGGAAACATCAAAAGCAATAGCTGGTTTTCAGCAGTATACAACATGCCAATTACCCCAGGTTGTGGGTGCACTCGATGGAACTCACATTACTATTACAGCTCCAGTTGATCACAATCCTGTGGATTATTTTTACAGAGAACACAATTACAGTGTTATTTTGCAAGCCGTTGTTGGTGAAAATCTGATGTTTTTGGACACAGCCATAGGATACCCTGGTAGCATGCATGATGCACGTGTTCTTCGTTGTTCTGATATATTTAGACGGGCAGAGAACAATGAAATCCTGAAAGAGCCTGTAATTCTCAAAAATAACTGTGCCATCAGACCATTAATCATAGCAGATGGCGCCTATCCACTTTTGCCTTGGTTGATGAAGCCTTACCGCATAACCGCCAACATTACGCCTGTTGAACGTAGATTTAACGTGACGCTCTCCTCATCCCGTTCTGTCGTCGAGAGAGCTTTTGGATCACTGAAAGCTCGTTGGCGTATTTTGCTAAAGAGGCTTGATGTAAAGTTTTGCAATATTTCAGACGTAATTCTAACTTGCTGCATATTGCATAACTTTTGCCAATTATCAGGAGACTATTTTGACGATCAAGAGTTACTTCGCCGTGCCATCATGTTGGAACGCCGATATGCCAGAGCTAGACCGCACCTGAACATTGCTGCGGCTAATAGCCGAGTCATACGCACAGCCATTCATTAGTCAAGACCACATTCAGGAACAAAACAGCAATTGCCTTTATTAATAAATGTTTAAGTTTTTCCATGTTGATATGTAGCTTATATTGACTTCAATACATTTGAGTAGAAAATTAATATTACAAACTTCAGCCTTAACGTTTGATATAATGATACTGTGCATTTATCTTCGTGAATTCAGCTAACTAAATACAAATCAGCTGGAAAAAAAAAATGATAGAGTAAAACGTTCTGAAATGCACCAGTTAATATTCTAAAATATTAATCATTAAACATCCACCTATTTCTTAGCTAGCAGTTCGGCCATTTTTAACAAAAATTCCCTGTCCCTTGCTCGATTTTCCTCATCAACTTTGCGCTGATCCATCTCCAGCTTAATAAGCAAATTCTCTGTGCGTTCCTGGCCTCTGTTGAGCATTTCCATCTGCTGGTTTTGAGCATCTAGAAATTTTTCTGTGATGTCGACAAAGTTCATGGAGGAATCTATTTTGGCGCGCTTTTTCTTCTGCCTTTGCCCGTTACCTTTATCGTCTTCTGTTTTCCTCTTCGCTTTTCCTTTTTTTACGGTAGTTTCCTGTTCACTTGCTGCCTCTTCAGCACCACTTTCCTTCTCTTCAACGTCAGAAGTAGGGGATCCACGACCAGATAGATCGTACTCGCTTACACCAACATGCTTTACCCCTGGCATTGTGATCACTGCTCTTGTACCAAGCACCTCGTCTAACTCGTCATAAAAGGGGCTTCTTTGAGGAGACTTTCCGGTTTTTTTGTTCTTTGCTTTTGCCTCTTTGTAGGCTTGTTTCAAGTTCTTTAGCTTGTCCTTGCATTGCTTGAGGGTTTTCTGCGGGCCACCTTTATTTACCTCGCTCACAATTCCTTTCCATGCATCGTTGCTTTGGGCACTTTCTACTTGATCGATCCTCTCCTTCCATTCCTCCAGCAACACTCTGGTTTGTTCTTCAGACCACCTCAACTTTTTCGCACTTTCTTGCTTCTCGCTCGCATCGTCTTCGCCACTGATGCGGCTGCATTCTGACGAAGAACGGCTAGGAGCAGGAGACACAGAGTTGCGTGTAGTATCAGGTATAAATTGAAAAGCACCTCCAGAGTTCCATGGTTGAAAGGTGTAGTAGGGATCAAATTGCCGATTGTTGCTCATTGCTGGCTGATTTAAAAATTGCTGGAACTGAGCTTGAGTCTGGGGAAATCGAAGATCAAAATCATTGTAGTTGTTGTTGTTGTTAGCCGCCATGATAACTTTTAAGCTTCAGGTAAAAAACGCGGGAAAGTGCCGAAAAGTGAGTAGTGATCAGATGAACAAACTACTCTTCGCTCATTGGCCAAGATGTTATTCCTTCATTAAAGTGTTTACTTAGCTCGTTTCTAACCTCCTAAGAACTAGTCTTAACTTAAGCTTCGGAACTTTTGTAGTTTTATTTGTTTTCGCCTCGGATTACATGAAATCTCATAATCGAGGTAAAGGTCGGTCACACATGCATTTCTGTATAGAACAGGTTAAACAAACATGTGTTATTTATTTAGCCAGCATTTAAGCTCCAGTGTGACCGCGGCCTAAGAGTGCACTTTATCTTATTGACAAGGAATTACTTTGGTCAAATGATGGATACACTTCCATCCTCAGGCCTCACGTGACCTAGTGGAGTAGTCACGAGACCATTACAGCAACCAGTTCAGCAGCAGGTCGAGGATAATGATGGAAAGCGTGAGACTTGCTTTGCCAACTACAGAACCCGAGATGAAAACCAAGTAAATTTGTAAAAGGGAAATAGTGATAAGAGCAAATGTCAACTTTAACCATGTCACGTGATTATCGATGACAGACTGATACTGACCTGGAGGTTGGACGTCAAAGATCTGACAGTTACTGATATCTTCGGTGGGTCTGGGACTTGTGATGTTCTTGATGCAGCAATAATACTGGCCGGCGTCTTTAGGTTGTACGTCATAGATGGTCAAGGTGTGATCCTTGAAGCCATCCATGTTAGAAAAAACGTACTTTCCTTTGGATGAGTTATCTGATAATAACGAGAGAATACGATGCGTTGTACTCTTTGGAATGAAAAACACAATGTTTGATTTTTACATCCACAACCGTAATAGTATCTATCGAACTACAGGTCCGTCCGTCCGTCCGTCCCATCTATCCATACTCCAATCCACTCCCCATCTCTTCTTTCCCATCTATTCATCCATTCATCTATCCATACCTTTAGTATGAATGACCGAGATGTCATCGTTGAGCAGGCTTTTTCTTTTCCATTCGGTCACCAGTGGATTTCCCTGAGCAGTGCACACAAGCCGATTCATATTCTTTTCTTCTTTCTTTTCAGGGAAAAATCTAGGCTGAACTAAAGAAATAATTCCAGTAACGATCATGTTGCTGTAAGTTTTTTTTACCGATGTTTTCTACAGCAATGTATCAGTACCCATATGAGTAATTGAACTGACCTTTTACGATAATAGTTTTCGTGATGTTTCTCTTTCTAATTCCTCTCAGCAGGTACTCCACTCCACCCACATCAGCTAGGCTTACGTTCAAAAAAAAAAGGTCTAATTGATGAGAAATGGTGACAATAACTTGCGATTACAACCCTTCCATCTTTTGCCTAGGTAAACTTGCCGATGGTTGTCATTAACGGGCCTTTTTTATTAAAGGTGACATTACAGCTGAGTTGAATTCGCTCCCCAAACTTTGCTGTTACATTAACAGAGGCGTGAACTATAGGAAACTCGCTTCCTGTGGGTAAAAATGTAACGATCCGTCATGATTTGGTTCTTGCCAGGTTGTGATTCGATGAGAATTGAGAAGTACTTACATTGAATAACAGTGACAGTGAATCCATATTCATGTTGACTACCTCCTGTGTGTCCTTGGCATTCATAACCGCCATTTCTTGAATCATCATTCATTATGACTACCTTGAAATGCAGAGTCACACGTAACTTTCTTCCGCCATCTAGAAATATTAGAAACAAACCATACTCTCTCTGCTCAATAGTTGTCTATCAACTGTTGTTTGAATAAACTCTTGGTATTGGTTCATCAAATCGCGGTTTGGTCTTAAGGTGCGGCACTAGGGCAACAAAATCGCGCAACTATTCACGCTACACTGTCGTGTACAATAAAATATTATTGAGTAAAGAGTATCTACTTAACGCACCAATGATAATATGTTGCACGCGGAGTGGCAATACCAGCAAAATTTGCTCTGCATTTTCCGATGCAATAGTGTTGCGCACCTTTATTAGTTTTGCGTGATGTAACCACAGTGTGAATGTCGTGTGATGTAGACATTTGAAGCATGGGGTTACTTTTACATGCGTGATATACCACAGTGTGGTGTTAGCGATGCGCGACTTAACCACAGTGCGGTGTGGTGTCTGTTACTCTTGCGTGATGTAACCACAGTGCGGGGTGGTGTTACTCTCACGTGATGTTACCATAGTGTGGTGTGGTGCACGGTGTTACTCTTGCGTGATGTAACAGTGTGATGTTATATTTCTTGACACGACAGCTTTCATTAATATCACTAACCCATGGTTTCATTTTGATAATAGATGCGTCCATCAGGTCCTTCATCTCTTATGGGTTCAACGTCACCAAAAAGACTCTTCCTCACAAATATGATCTCATCTGGATCAGAAACTGTGTCTTCGACTACACAGGTAACTTTTGCCTTTTCATTTTCAATAGCGTACAGATTATCTGGATACGGTTCGACTATCTTAGGAGCACCTATAGTTAAGCAAGATAAGAATGATGGTGTTGGTATAAAGCTGTTGTAATAATAATCATGCTTTTGGTTTGTGGGCTACCGAAATATGAAATGTAATTTGATCTGATTGTTACTCATCATGCAAAGCCAGAATTCTGTTCTTTACGATATATACGTACAGACACGTTTGAAATCATGATAAACTTTTATGAACAATTAAATATCTGAAATCCGTTCTCGACATTTAGAAATCCCGATAAGTTCTGTTCAAAAAACATTCTAAGCAAACGAACATACATAAACAACGCTTTATTTCCTGGTACTTGCTCCAGACAGACAACAGAAAGATATAGTCATAAAAACACCAAAAAAATAGGCTAGAAAAGACGTCAACATTGAGCCGACTCATATCTATATAGAGTGCCCTAGATAGAAACGAAAAACAAATAATCCCTGTTTTTGGATTACAGTATTTGTTGATTTTCCTGGTACAGGCTTTCGCTTAATCGTGGTTGAATGTGAAATTGAAAAGGCTAATAGCATGCTTTCGCTTCATTATTTCCATTTTGTAGGCATTTATCTTTTGACATTCCATGCAGTGTTGTTTGAGCCTGGTATAAACTGATGTTCTATAATGAACACAAACCTGTGGCTTCTAAAGCGATCTCAGTCAGTGTTGATAGGGATCTCGATCCTTTACAGATCTGACACGCTTATATTCAATAGATAGAGATATTCAGGCTGTTGAAGAGTCCTCTGTGTTATTGCTTTTGGTTATCCATTTGATTAACACTTACCTTGAGCAGAAGAATTGAAGTACAACAATAAAAGGACGACAAAACTCTTGGTCATCCACAGGGATTGATCCATGACTGTGTCTTTTTTCCAAGCTGAACTGACGAATCTAGTGAATACTAGTGCTTATACATGTTTTGCTTTTGATAAAGCTTCAGCCACGATGTGAATCTGTCGATCAGCTGTCATTATTTTCTATCGTATCGAATCACAACACAGGTAGCCCAAGCTTGGTTTCTGTGGTGTCCTGCTATAAGGAAATGTATGGAGAAATTTTTGATGAATATCCATACATTTCCTTATAACAGGACACCACAGAAACCAAGCTTGGGCTACCTGTGATCACATTCGGCTTTATTATGACCACAGGGAACCCGGCTATATTTGTTTTCTTCTTTTAGAATAGTAATTTGCTCTTTGTGGGTTTCCTGTGTTGTGATCGGTTTTCTTTTACATAAGCTGTAATCAGATCTGCGCTGAGATCAGATCGGCGCTGTAAACTGATAGCCGATTAAATTCAAATCAATAACCGTTGATAACGCACTCTCTAGTAAACACTCTTCTTTTGACTGCTTACTAGAAAGTGCGTTACACACCACAGGCAACCCATAGTAAGAAAAAAAAACACCAACGGTGATCACAGCGCGCAGATCTGATTACAGCTTATGTAATAGGAAACCGATCCCAACACAGGAAACCCACAAAGAGCAAAGTTACTTTTCTAAAAGAAGCAAAAAAATATAGCCGGGTTCCCTGTGGATCTGTTTACAATACTTAACAGTAATCTTTTCACCTATCGTCATCAACAAGTGTTTTTATGACCTCCTGTATACCTTTTGTTTTATTTATATACATGATCCGTGATTCGCTAAGGTCATAAGCTCAATTATTGTTTTATTTAGATAACAATTTATTGTTTGATTGTATCCTTCATTGTATCCTTGTCGAAGCGTATGTATTTAAAAAGACTCGTGTGTGTGTGTGTTTGCACCCCAACGAACAATGCGAGATAGATATTTCATTTGCGACCAACAATGTACAGTAAAGGATTTGGACATTGTCTTACTCAAGTACCTGCTATTTCTTCAAGTGAATAAAGAAAAAATTAAAAACTTGTGGTTTCACGAACGAGAGATCCTTCGACCACGTCTAGTTCAAGTGCTTGAATGACAAAAACCTTAGTCAACAGTTCACTAATAATCACTCTATTTTTGATAGAATACTTCGAGGTTCTTTTTATGGAGATTTTTTATGTTTATACAATAAGCAATCTATATCATATTCCGTTTTAGGTGCCAACCATTTACATGTATGAGTTCATTTTTTCCCATGGAGAAAGCTTAAAAATAGAACTCCTAAACATTACTCACTGTCTGACTGTCGTGATTGGATTGCGCTCGGAACTGTTAAGTCTTATTAAAAGTAAAACAAAACCAAACACTTGACTAAAAAGGGAAAACCGCACACCCCTGAAACTAGGCTTAGCGGGCCGAAACATCATTGCTCTAAGAGCAATATAGCCTTGTTCTCAGTAAATACGAATCCGATGAGGAATTGGCTTCACATGAGCACGAAGGAATAGTTTACCAATAAATCTGTGAGATCTAGCTGTAGTTTCGAACTTGCAGTAAATATAGTGAGCTTGGGTTGCCTGTGGTTTAAGAAAAATAAAAATAGAAAATAAATGAAATGAATGAAAGCTAATATTTACTCACATAAAGTGTTTTATACGTCATCCTAGTTCTTTAGTAGTGGTTCGAGCCATTTTAGCGACTTGTCTTCTCATATAACGGGGAAGGGATTTTTTTTTTTAAATCGCGCTCGAAATCACTACTAAAGACCTAGGATGACGTATAAAACACTTCATATGAGTAAGTATTAGCTTTCATTTATTTTATTTTTTTCGTTATATTACATTCAGCTCTCAAAGCTTGTATGGGCTTCCTGTGTTTGAGTGACAAAATAAATGTGTGTTTTCTACAAGTATACTAAAAAGTTTGAGAGTATACTTTTGTCAGATCAAGATACTGTATTAACAAACACAATATGAATTAGCATTGACACTAAGTTTTTGCATTTTGTGAAATCCGATTTATCAGGCATGTTTGAAAGCCAAATTTACATATGTTTTGGCTAATTTGCATATGGATTCAGAGCATGTGCAAGCGTTTTTCACTCTTGTCGCTGACATATGCATAAGGCCAAGATAATTGTAATATGATTGCTATTCATGACGTCATGATCGTTGGCCACTTGAGGGTGTTTGGTTTACCCAGTGTAGCATGTCTATATCAATTTTGTTTTTAATAGGTACCCAGGTTAATGATAGGAGACCTCGGTTCATACCACGGTACACTGGTTCATGCCACAGTACACTGCTTCATGCTACGGTACCTAGGTTCATGCTGCGGTACACTCGTTCATGCTACAGTACCCAGGCTCACGCTACGTTACACTGTTTCATGCTACGATACCATGGCTCATGCTACGTTAACTAGGTTTATGCTGCGGTACACTGGTTCATGCTACAGTACCCAGATTTATGCTACGCTACGCTGGTTCTTGCTCCGGTACACTTGTATATGCTGGGGCACAATGGTTCATGCTACGGTACCCAGGTTGATGCTGCGGTACACTGGTTCATGCTAGGGTACACTCGTTCATGCTACGGTACCAAGGTTTATGCTGCGGTACACTAGTTCATACTACGGTACACTGGTTCATGCTACGGTACACTGGTTCATGCTACGGTACACTGCATCATGCTGCGGTACACTGGTTCATGCTAAGGTACACTGGTACATGCTACGGTACCTAGGTTCATGCTATGGCACACTGGTTCTTGCTACGGTACACTGGTTTATGCTGCGGCACAATGGTTCATGCTACGGTACACTGGTTCATGCTACGGTACCATGGTTCATGCTACGGTACACTGGTTCATGCTACGGTACCATGGTTCATGCTACGGTACCATGGTTCATGCTACGGTACACTGGTTCATGTTGCGGTACACTGGTTCATGCTACGGTACACTGGTTCATGCTACGGTACCATGGTTCATGCTACGGTACCATGGTTCATGCTACGGTACACTGGTTCATGCTACGGTACACTGGTTCATGCTAGGGTACACTGGTACATGCTACGGTACACTGGTTCATGCTCCGGTACACTTGTTCATGCTACGATACCATGGTTCATGCTACGGTACACTGGTTCATGCTACGGTACACTGGTTCATGCTACGGTACCATGGTTCATGCTACGGTACACTGGTATATGCTGCGGTACACTGGTTCATGCTACGGTACACTGGTTCATGCTACGGTACCCAGATTCATGCTACGGTACCTAGGTTCATACTACAGTACGCTGGTTCTTATTCCGGTACACTGGTTCATGCTAGGGAACACTCGTTCATGCTACGGTACCAAGGTTTATGCTGCGGTACACCAGTTCATACTACGGTACACTGGTTCATGCTACGGTACACTGGTTCATGCTACGGTACACTGCATCATGCTGCGGTACACTGGTTCATGCTAAGGTACACTGGTACATGCTACGGTACCTAGGTTCATGCTATGGCACACTGGTTCTTGCTACGGTACACTGGTTTATGCTGCGGCACAATGGTTCATGCTACGGTACACTGGTTCATGCTACGGTACGTAGGTTCATACTACGGTACCTAGGTTCAAACTACGGTAACATTGTTCATGCCACGTTTCCTAGGTTTATGCTGCGGTACACTGGTTCATGCCACGGTACACTGGTTCTTGCTACGGTACACTGGTTCATGCTACGGTACCCAGATTCATGCTAAGGTACCTAGGTTCATACTACAGTACGCTGGTTCTTATTCCGGTACACTGGTTCATGCTAGGGTACCCTCGTTCATGCCACGGTACAAAGGTTTATGCTGCGGTACACTAGTTCATACTACGGTACACTGGTTCATGCTACGGTACACTGGTTCATGCTACGGTACACTGCATCATGCTGCGGTACACTGGTTCATGCTAAGGTACACTGGTACATGCTACGGTACCTAGGTTCATGCTATGGCACACTGGTTCATGCTACGGTACACTGGTTCATGCTACGGTACCAAGATTCATGCTACGGTACCTAGGTTCATACTACAGTACGCTGGTTCTTATTCCGGTACACTGGTTCATGCTAGGGTACACTCGTTCATGCTACGGTACCATGGTTCATGCTACGGTACCATGGTTCATGCTACGGTACACTGGTTCATGCTACGGTACCATGGTTCATGCTACGGTACCATGGTTCATGCTACGGTACACTGGTTCATGCTACGGTACACTGGTTCATGCTACGGTACACTGGTACATGCTACGGTACACTGGTTCATGCTACGGTACACTGGTTCATGCTACGATACCATGGTTCATGCTACGGTACACTGGTTCATGCTACGGTACACTGGTTCATGCTACGGTACCATGGTTCATGCTACGGTACACTGGTACATGCTGCGGTACACTGGTTCATGCTACGGTACACTGGTTCATGCCACGGTACCCAGATTCATGCTACGGTACCTAGGTTCATACTACAGTACGCTGGTTCTTATTCCGGTACACTGTTTCATGCTAGGGTACACTCGTTCATGCTACGGTACTAAAGTTTATGCTGCGGTACACTAGTTCATACTACGGTACACTGGTTCATGCTACGGTACACTGGTTCATGCTACGGTACACTGCATCATGCTGCGGTACACTGGTTCATGCTAAGGTACACTAGTACATGCTACGGTACCTAGGTTCATGCTATGGCACACTGGTTCTTGCTACGGTACACTGGTTTATGCTGAGGCACAATGGTTCATGCTACGGTACACTGGTTCATGCTACGGTACGTAGGTTCATACTACGGTACCCAGGTTCAAACTACGGTAACATTGTTCATGCCACGTTTCCTAGGTTTATGCTGCGGTACACTGGTTCATGCCACGGTACACTGGTTCATGCTACGATACCATTGTTCATACTACAGTACACTGGTTCATGCTAGGGTACACTCGTTCATGCTACGGTACCAAGGTTTATGCCGCGGTACACTGGTTCATGCTACTGTACCCAGGTTCATGCTACGGTACACTGGTTCATGCTACGGTACACTGCATCATGCTGCGGTACACTGGTTCATGCTAAGGTACACTGGTTCATGCTACGGTACCCAGGTTCATACAACGGTACCTAGGTTCATGCTACGGTACACTGGTTCTTGCTACGGTACACTGGTTCATGCTACGGTACACTTGTTCATGCTACGGTACCCATATTCATGCTACGGTACACTGGTTCATGCTACGATACCATGGTTCATTCTACGATAGCCAGGCTCATGGTACGATACCCAGGAAATTCATGCTACAGTACCATGGTTCATGCTACGGTTTCTAGGTTGATGCTGTGGTACACTGGTTCATACTACGGTACCCAGGTTCCTGCTATGGTACCATGGTTCATGCTACGGTTTCTAGGTTTATGCTGCGGTACACTGGTTCATGCTACGGTACCCAGGTTCATGCTGCAATACACTGGTTCATTCTACGGTACCCACATTCATGTTACGGTACCTAAGTTCATGCTACGGTACGCTGATTCTTGCTCCGGTACACTGGTTCATATTGCGGTACACTGGTTTATGCTATGGTACCCAGGTTTATGCTGCGGTACAATGGTTCATGCTACGGTACAGTGGTTCATGCTACGGTACACTGGTTCATGCTGTGGTACACTAGTTCATACTACGGTACACTGGTTCATGCTACGGTACACTGGTTCATGCTACGGTACCCAGGTTTATGCTTCGGTACACTGTTTCATGCTACCGTACCCAGGTTTATGCCGAGGTACACTGGTTCATGCTACGGTACACTGGTTTATGCTACTGTACACTGGTTCATACTACGGTACCCAGGTTTATGCTGCTGTACACTGGTTCATGCTACGGTACACTGGTTCATGCTACGGTACACTGGTTCATGCTACGGTACACTGGTTCATGCTACGGTACACTGGTTCATACTACGATACACTGGTTCATGCTGTGGTACACTGGTTCATGCTAGGGTACACTGGTTCATGCTACGGTACCCAGATTCATACTACGGTACCTAAGTTCATGCTACGGTACCCAGGTTTATGCTGAGGTACACTGGTTCATGCTACGGTACACTGGTTCATGCTACGGTACACTGGTTCATGCTGCGGTACACTGGTTTATGATGAGGTACACTGGTTCATGCTATGGTACCCAGGTTTATGCTGCTGTACACTGTTTCATGCTACGGTACACTGGTTCATGCTGTGGTACACTGGTTCGTTCTACGGTACACTGGTTTATGCTACGGTACCCAGATTCATACTACGGTACCTAAGTTCATGCTACGGTACCCAGGTTTATGCCGAGGTACACTGGTTTATGCTATGGTACCCAGGTTTATGCTGCTGTAAACTGTTTCATGCTACGGTACACTGGTTCATACTACGGTACACTGGTTCATGCTGTGGTACACTGGTTGATGCCACGGTACACTGGTTTATGCTACGGTACCCAGATTCATACTACGGTACCTAAGTTCATGCTACCGTATCCAGGTTTATGCTGAGGTACACTGGTTCATGCTACGGTCCACTGGTTTATGCCGAGGTACACTGGTTCATGCTATGGTACCCAGGTTTATGCTGCTGTACACTGTTGCATGTTACGGTACACTGGTTCATACTACGGTACAGTGGTTGATGCTACGGTACACTGGTTCATGCTACGGTACCTAGGTTTATGCTACGGTACCTATGTTCATGTGGCGGTACACCTGTTCATTCCTCCGGTACCCAGATTCATGTTACGGTACCTAAGTTCATTTTACGGTACGCTGATTCTTGCTACGGTACACTGGTTCTTGCTACGGTACACTGGTTCATGCTACGGTACACTTGTTCATGCTACGGTACCCATATTCATGCTACGGTACACTGGTTCATGCTACGATGCCATGGTTCATTCTACGGTAGCCAGGCTCATGCTACGATACCCAGGAAATTCATGCTACAGTACCATGGTTCATGCTACGGTTTCTAGGTTGATGCTGTGGTACACTGGTTCATACTACGTTACTCAGGTTCCTGCTATGGTACCATGGTTCATGCTACGGTTTCTAGGTTTATGCTGTGGTACACTGGTTCATGCTACGGTACCCAGGTTCATGCTGCAATACACTGGTTCATTCTACGGTACCCAGATTCATGTTACGGTACCTAAGTTCATGCTACGGTACGCTGATTCTTGCTCCGGTACACTGGTTCATGTTGCGGTACACTGGTTTATGCTATGGTACCCAGGTTTATGCTGCGGTACAATGGTTCATGCTACGGTACAGTGGTTCATGCTACGGTACACTGGTTCATGCTGTGGTACACTAGTTCATACTACGGTACACTGGTTCATGCTACGGTACACTGGTTCATGCTACGGTACCCAGGTTTATGCTTCGGTACACTGTTTCATGCTACCGTACCCAGGTTTATGCCGAGGTACACTGGTTCATGCTACGGTACACTGGTTTATGCTACTGTACACTGGTTCATACTACGGTACCCAGGTTATGCTGCTGTACACTGGTTCATGCTACGGTACACTGGTTCATGCTACGGTACACTGGTTCATGCTACGGTACACTGGTTCATGCTACGGTACACTGGTTCATACTACGATACACTGGTTCATGCTATGGTACACTGGTTCATGCTAGGGTACACTGGTTCATGCTACGGTACCCAGATTCATACTACGGTACCTAAGTTCATGCTACGGTACCCAGGTTTATGCTGCGGTACACTGGTTCATGCTACGGTACACTGGTTCATGCTACGGTACACTGGTTCATGCTGCGGTACACTGGTTTATGCTGAGGTACACTGGTTCATGCTATGGTACCCAGGTTTATGCTGCTGTACACTGTTTCATGCTACGGTACACTGGTTCATACTACGGTACACTTGTTCATGCTGTGGTACACTGGTTCGTTCTACGGTACACTGGTTTATGCTACGGTACCCAGATTCATACTACGGTTCCTAAGTTCATGGTACCGTACCCAGGTTTATGCCGAGGTACACTGGTTTATGCTATGGTACCCAGGTTTATGCTGCTGTAAACTGTTTCATGCTACGGTACACTGGTTCATAATACGGTACACTGGTTCATGCTGTGGTACACTGGTTGATGCCACGGTACACTGGTTTATGCTACGGTACCCAGATTCATACTACGGTACCTAAGTTCATGCTACCGTATCCAGGTTTATGCTGAGGTACACTGGTTCATGCTACGGTACACTGGTTCATGCTACGGTACACTGGTTCCTGCTACGGTACCCAGATTCGTACTACGGTACAGTGGTTGATGCTAAGGTACACTGGTTCATGCTACGGTACCCAGGTTCATGCTACGGCACACTGGTTCTTCCTCCGGTACACTGGTTCATGCTGCTGTACACTGGTTCATGCTAAGGAACACAGGTTTATGCTGCAGTACAATGGTTCATGCTACGGTACACTGGTTCATGCTACGTTACACTGGTTCATGCTACGGTACACTGGTTCATGCTGCGGTACACTGGTTTATGCTGAGGTACACTGGTTTATGCTATGGTACCCAGGTTTATGCTGCTGTACACTGTTTTATGCTATGGTACACTGGTTCATACTACGGTACACTGGTTCATGCTGTGGTACACTGGTTCATGCTACGGTACACTGGTTTATGCTACGGTACCCAGATTCATACTACGGTACCTAAGTTCATGCTACCGTACCCAGGTTTATGCTGAGGTACACTGGTTCATGCTGTGGTACGTTCACGGTATGGTCCAAAATGTTTGAAGGTTATATGTATAGTTGGACCTATGCAAATCTCAAACAGAGCTATTCTAGTTTTCGACAGGTGTTACTACTACTCTGAATTATCTCATAAGATTTTGTTCATTCCCATTTCCTTGTCATGCTCTCTTGGTGGCTTATTTTGCTGGCTTTAGCTTTCCACTTTCTTAGTCCTAGAATTTTAACACGGAAGTACTGATTTAGAGGTATCATTAACTAATGACGTTATTTTGTCATACATTGAATAATTCATTATTCTATTCAGCATATCCAGATCAATTAAAGTTACAGTTCAAAACAGTTCTTGCCTAGTTACAGTTTTGTGTAATGAGCCTTAAAACCACGCGCAGAGCATAAGTGAGAAGCCTGGAAACGAATATTGGCTGCATTGCCTGCGATCTTTATGGGCAGTGGTTTAGTCATGCCACAGTACTTTTCCTACTTGCTGTCGGTGTTGAGAGTCGAGGATTAAGAGATAGTCATAGGAACATGTAAGAGGGGAGTCATCGATGGCAAAATCCTCGAATGTTATGAGAATTTGTTGGATGTCTGGCTCTGCCTGGATCTCCCAGTCACAGACCTAAAAAGGAAAAAACGAATAAGACGGCTAGTCTGATACCCATATAACGTCTATTTATTCCTGTGAACTACTTACTATTCCGTTAGGGTAATGTGATGGGTAATTAGGGCTTGAAAATGTTCCAGTATTCCCTGTCAACTCTCCTCCACAAGCTGAAGCAAAGATAAACAAATGCTATTGAGAACTGGGCAGGTAGATCATCCAGCTGACACAGATATCATGCAAGTAGCATGTATGTGATATGTAACACGCGGTGAATAAACCTTGGATTTCATGACAGTCACGCATTACGTATTTTTCCTGTCTATATCTATTGTCTTCTCCATATTAAAGTAAATACAACGACACTTCCATGGCAGAATTTCTACAGAGTAATTGGCTATGGACTATTCGGCACGAATACTAAGCCTGCAAATAACGATTAATCGTTATAGATATTTTTTGAAAAATTTCTGTTTATTTTCTTTGGAATCATCAGGTTGTGTTGGTGTCATGGTGAACTTCAACAATGCTCTTGTTTGTTTACTGGCTGGGCTCATGTTGATCTTGTAGACTCACACGACTTAAATTTGTAAAGCAATACAGTTAATCAGTAGTCACGCAACAATGAATGTAGACCACACTGTTATATGAAGAAACCAAAATGTCAAAGTTTTGATTTCACTTGGACTATTTTGACGACGCCTGTTAAGTATTGACCTCTATGTCGTAACAGAAATGGCGTGACATTACAAACAGATTATTATGAAGAGAGGTTTAAACGTTTTTCACAACCTTTTCAGTAGTATATGACTAGCAGTTACTAGTTGGTCTTCAAGTCTTGTTAAAAGTAGCTAGTGATCATGTTGTTAGTAGGTCAGTGAATGATCCAATATCATTAATAAAACTATACTCGAGACTATATCATGAGTCATCTTGTGGTCTTTGCTTTCACATCACATGCAAATCACCTGTTGAGACAAGATTCCTGGGTCGGTGCGATACTACTGAAATATAGCTCGCCAAGTAACGCTTACTCACCTGAAAAGGGATGGTTTTCAAAAGACTAGTATTACGAGCTAAAAGATCACACAAGCTAAGATCTTTTCCCATTTTATTGTTTTGTTGGAGTACACAAATGAAAACTCAAGCATATTCATTTTGTTTACCGATAAAAAAGTAAATTACTGCCAACTATCTTATATAATGTATAATGAAGGTATTCAATACAATTCAGCAATAAGTCTAAGAGTGCACACATCAAATGATGGATACACTTCCATCCTCAGGCATCACGTGACCTGGTGGAGTAGTCACGTGATCATTACAGCAACCAATTCAACAGCAGGTCGAGGAGAATGACGGAAAACGTGAGACTTGCTTTACCAACTACAGAACCTGAGACGGAAAATCAAGTAAATTTGTAAAAGGGAAATAAAAGCAGTTCATGTCACGTGATAATCGATGACTGACTACTGATACTGACCTGGAGGTGGGGTAGTGAGTGGGGATGGGGGCTGGGTTTTGAGTAGGGGTTGGGGTTGGACGTCAAAGATCTGACAGTTACTGATATCTTTGGGGGGTCTGGCAATTGTGATGTTCTTGATGCAGCAATAATACTGGCCGGCGTCTTTAGGTTGTACGTCATCGATGGTCAAGGTGTGATCCTTGAAGCCATCCATGTTAGAAAAAACGTACTTTCCTTTGGATGAGTTATCTGATAATAATGAGAGAAAACGATGCGTTATACTTTTTGGAATGAAAAACAAAATGTTTGATTTTTACATTCACAACCGTAATAGTATTTATCGAACTACAGGTCCGTCCGTCCGTCCGTCCGTCCGTCCGTCCGTCCGTCCCATCTATCCATACTCCAATCCACTCCCCATCTCTTCTTTCCCATCTATTCATCCATTCATCTATCCATACCTTTAGTATGAATGACCGAGATGTCATCGTTGAGCAGGCTTTTTCTTTTCCATTCGGTCACCAGTGGATTTCCCTGAGCAGTGCACACAAGCCGATTCATATTCTTTTCTTCTTTCTTTTCAGGGAAAAATCTAGGCTGAACTAAAGAAATAATTCCAGTAACGATCATGTTGCTGTAAGTTTTTTTACCGATGTTTTCTACAGCAATGGATCAGTACCCATATGAGTAATTGAACTGACCTTTTACGATAATAGTTTTCGTGATGTTTCTCTTTCTAATTCCTCTCAGCAGGTACTCCAAGTAACAAGAATATGTACCACCCACATCAGCTAGGCTTACGTTCAAAACCAAAGGTTTAATTGATGAGAAATGGGGACGGCAATAACTTGCGATTACAACCATTCCATCTTTTGTCCAGATAAACTTGCCGATGGTTGTCATTAACGGGCCTTTTTTATTAAAGGTGACATTACAGCTGAGTTGAATTCGCTCCCCAAACTTTGCTGTTACATTACCAGAGGCCTGAACTATAGGAAACTCGCTTCCTGTGGGTAAAAATGTAACGATCCGTCATGATTTGGTTCTTGCCAGGTTGTGATTCGATGAGAATTGAGAAGTACTTACTCTCAATAACAGTGACAGTGAATCCATATTCATGTTGACTACCTCCTGTGTGTCCTTGGCATTCATAACCACCATTTATGGAATCATCATTCACTATGACTTTATTGAAATGCAGAGTCACACTTAGCTTTCTTCCGCCATCTAGAAATAACAGAAACAAACAATCCACTCTCTGCTCAGTACTTTTATGTCTATCAACTGTTTGAATAAACTTTTGGTGTTGGTTCATTAAATCGCAGTGTGGTCTTAAGATGCAGCACTAGGGCAACAAAATCGCGCAACTATTCGCGCCACACTGTTGTGTACAACAAAATATTATTGCCTAAAGAATATCTACTTAGCGCACCAATGATAATATGTTGCACGCGGAGTGGCAATACCAGCAAAATTTGCTCTGCATTTTCCGATGCAACAGTGTTGCGCACCTTTAGTAGTTTTGCGTGATGTAACCACAGTGTGAATGTCGTGTGATGTAGCCATATAAAGCACGGTGTTACTTTAACATGCGTGATATACCATAGTGTGGTGTTAGCGATGCGCGACATAACCACGGTGCGATGTGGTGTCAGTTACTCTTGCGTGATGTAACCACAGTGCGGGGTGGTGTTACTCTTGCGTGATGTAACCACAGTGCGGTGTGGTGCACGGTGTTACTCTTGCGTGATGTAACAGTGTGATATTACATTTGTTGACACGACAGCTTTAATTAATATAACTAACCCATGGTTTCATTTTGATAATAGATGCATCCATCAGGTCCTTCATCTCTTATGGGTTCAACGTCACCAAAACGACTCTTCCTCACAAATATTATCTCATCTGGATTGGAAACTGTGTCTTCGACTACGCAGGTAACTTTTGCCTTTTCATTTTCAATAGCGTACAGATTATCTGGATACGGTGCGACTATCTTAGGAGCACCTATAGTTAAGCAAGATAAGAATGATGGTGTTGGTATAAAGCTGTTGTAATAATAATCATGCTTTTGGTTTTTTGGGCTACCGAAATATGAAATGTAATTTGATCTGGTTGTTACTCATCATGCAAAGCCAGATTTCTATTCTTTACGATATATACGTACGGACACGTTTGAAATCATGATAAACTTTTATGAGCAATTAAATATCTAAAATACGTTCTCGACATTTAGAAATCCCGATAAGTTCTGTTCAAAAAATATTCTGAGCAAACGAACATACATAAACAACGTTACTAAAACGAGTAACGCAGTAAGAGCATTAACGAGTAAACCGAGTAACCAGAAAACGAGTAACATGAAATTTTTTATATATTTAAAAATCTGAAATACATAGTAATGTATGATAAATAATCATAATTAGTATTCTCTGTTGTGTTTTAGTCTAGCTTTTTTACACAAATGCCGTCTGCAATTTGTACCTCGCAACCTTTTATCTTAATTCAAACAGACAGGAAGCAAGATCAAACTGACGGATTCCACGAGTGCAAGTTATATTTTTGTAGTTCATGACAAGCTTTACTCGTTCAGGAATGTGGGGTCCCCGCTGTGTCCTAACATTCAATGTTAGAAATCCGATGCCAACGTTTGGTAAAAAAGGTACGGATAAGACGAAGACATAGGTGTAAAGTACCTGTTATAATCCGCGAAATTCGTATTCAGGTATTCAAAACAAAGAGTAGTTCTGCTGCTGTAGTTTTAAAACCACTCTACGAGTTAATTGCTAAAAAAACTTTCTTGATTCATCTCACACACAAACACACACACACACACACCAATTTAAATTGTGTTTGCGCGGCCCTCGCCATTTTCTTAAGTCATAAATCGGACGACATTCCAGCTGAAGGGGGACAAAGATGTCGCAGTCATAAAATTTTGCTATAATTTGCAATATCTAATTTAAAAAAAAAAACAGTTTTGTACCTTTTCTCTTGAAATTCCAAGTAGAAACGCGTGTTTAGTAGGGCCGCTTGGCTAAGCATCGAAGCGGGCTGTGATTGGTCAGTTCGTGTGTGCACCGGACACCTGGAACTTCCGAATGCTAGCACAGACGTCAAGAACAACTATAAACATCAGAAAGCTTTGTGAGTGGTAGAAAACTTTTACATTTCATCTCTGATTACCGAACAACTTTTGAAGAGAAAAATGGCTTCTTACAAGACCGAGTGCGATGTCTGCTGTTCTTCATTCAGTACCACCACTGCCTTACTTAAACACAGAAATTTAAAACATCCGAAAGCAAAATCAGTCAAGAGTCTTTCTTTTGTTAAAGGCGAAATAATAGTAGCAGAACCAAGTGGAAGATACCGCAGCTCTTCTAGCTACAAAGCGTGGATCGCCGGTGTCACTGAAAGCATAAATTCAACTCTTCATCATAAGGCATGCAGTAAGTATCCGTATAAGAAACCAAGATACATCATAAAAAAAACATTAGATTTACCTGCGAGCAGTCAAAATTATAAGGTATCTTGACTCTCCTAAGCATAAAATATTTTAGCTGTAAATACAACTGTAATGAATCGGTCAAGTTTTTTCCTAACTTTCTGCGCGGCATTTCACCAGCTCTCTAACTCAATACTCTTATTCTACTTTAGGCAAATGGTTAAGAGTTGAACGCCACCATGTTCCCGAGCAATACCTCCGAAATCTTCTTTATCATATGCCAAGCGCTTATTTAAATGCCGTGAAGGATGTAAGGCATTTACGGCTTCCCGTCTATTGGGATACAACGGTATCCCAAACCTACCGAAATTTCGATTTGGAGGAGGTAAGGGCTGCATTTGGTCGTCAGGAGGGACTTCAACTACAGACTAAGAAGTCTTATATTGGCGAGAACATTGCTCAACCAAGCACGCTGCAGCTTACAGGAAGGGATGCCATCAACGCCGCCAAAGCGCAAGCTCGTGGAGATGGTAACCTTAACCAGCTCGAAATTCCCACCATGGAGGTAGAATTAGTTGTTGGTCATGGTGAAGGCAGAGCAACAAGAGAATTTGATATCATTTGGTTTACCAAATATGTATTCAAGTAATTCTCATGGCAAGCTAATGTTTAGATATTTTGTAGCCAAAGTGTCGATCTAGCGTATCAAATTAGTTGACAGATCATATAACAAACAACAATAACTTATCATTAAGTGGTTGATTCTATTCTTGGACTGTAGATACTGCAGCGCTTGTCCTTATTAGTGTGATACGAGAAATAAAGATTAGCTAAGACTACTGAAGCGGACTTTCTTTTGTCTTTTAAATATAGTTCATTTGCTTAACCCTTATGTTTCAAATAATATATATGTTTAGTTGTTTCATTACCTTGTTTCGGATCATGAAAAGTAACGTTTTTCTTTCTTTCATTCTTTTTCTTCTTTTTTTACTAACAATTAATAGTCACCCTGACTTTTCAAATGAGTTGCTTTTTATTCTTTAAGCCAGGGTCAAAACGCTGTACTTTACACTAGCCGAACTTAATACAAAGAAATCTAAATAATGGGTTTTGTTTATTTGTATTAGGTTCAGCTCGCGTGAAGTACGGAGTCTCACGTCGAGCTTAAATTGCTAGAATTTCGTTAGCTCTTGATATAGCATAATTAGCATGTGCTGTAGTTTCAAATACTAAAATATTTTCGAGTTCGTAAAAGGTCCACAGGTCCTTCAAAAAAACCTAGAAGAATCAAAGCAATGTGCTGGAAGCCTCAAAAAATGGAGATGGAACAATTTCGTACGAAGAGGAATGAAACTATAAAACCGAGAGAATGCTTCTAATTGAAGGGCGACGAGACGGAATGTCGTGCACAGCCATTTTCAGAATAAAAGTCAGCAAGTGTATCTCTCGACAACTTGTTGGTTTCATGACTTCTTTAACGTGGATAAACATATATCCAAGTGAATATATGTCACTTGCTATGCTTTGCATACCCTGGCCTCGCGGAATCTCTGGAGCAATATAAGGGTACTTCTTTAGATAGGCTCTTTGTTCCGACAGCGGAAGGATTTTCCGTGATTTTGGGCTGTCAATTCTTCGTGCTTTGCCGAAGTCCACTAATACTGGATTGTAGCCTTCCCCTCGTTTCTCCAACACAACATTGTTCGCTTTAATGTCGTTGTGAAGAAATCCCATTTCGTGCACTCGAGAAACGGCGACAGTAACTTTTTTCATGACACTTAATCATTCTTCATTTGCCATGGACAGCTTTTTAATCGCTTTTAAGAGCGTCAGACTTTTTTTCTCTTCACCGTGAAACTGGATAATAAGGCGATAGGGCTTAAATTGCGTCGAAATTCCAAACAAAAGCGGTAGTCCAGGATGGTCCCCAAGACGAGACAACACAGACGCCTCGTGGAGAACCTCTTTCTTTACGTGGCTTTCGTCCGTGTTTGGATGGCAGTGGTATTCTTTAACAGCTACCTTTATTCCTCTGTACCTGGCCAAATAGCAGCTCCCGAACGTACCCGCACCCAAACACGTCGTACTTTTTATAATTTGGCAAGGCGAAATTTCTTTGACTGAACCATGGAGATTAACACTGGGTTTAACTGGGGTAGTTTCGTGTTTTTTTGGAGCATCGTCAAGTCTGTGTTCGTCATCCCCTTGCCCTTGACCTTCGTCGTCTTTAGCGTTATCTAAGTCAATTCCCCGGCAAGCTTCATCCGTAATATTTACCACCACATCTCTTGTTCTCTCCAGATCTGGGCGACGGGTCTCTCCGACATTATCTACACCATTCAATTTTTCGACGTTAGCAGAATCGGTCTCATCTGGTACCATTTGATCGGGAACTTGGTTTGTCTGTTTGAACTCTTGTCTCTTGTGTCCTGCTCCAGCTTCCTGTAGTAGTGGCTTTACGTTTTTCTTTCGGGCCCTCCATCTCTTCTTGGCCTCCTTTCTAATCGCTTTAATTTTCTCTTTGTCTTTTAAATTTTTCCTCTTGTTCCTAGCCATTTGTGCGCAAGCTAGAGATTTTAAAAAAGATCGGAACACTCCACTAGCACTAGCACACGTGACGGCTTATTACCGAGCTTTAACACTATAACGGAAATGAAGCCGTTTGCGGGTTGGTCGATGTTTGACAAATGCCGTTGATAATTTCAAACAAAAGAAATCACCGTGAGGGTATCTATCTTCCGAGTTAGGATTCGAGTTAGGATTCGAGTTAGGATTCGAGTTGGGATTCGAGTTGGGATTCGAGTTGGGATTCGAGTTAGGATTCGAGTTAGGATTCGGAAAAGTAAATTAAATAAGAGGCCGATAAATGGGGCTGAGCATAAATTAATAACAATTATAAAACGTTTCCTGAAATCTCTGTACTTACTATTAACGCTTCTTTTTTGCATTTAAAAATGATAACCGATAATCATTTGATAGTCATGATATAAAACAAACGCTGCTCAAATGCTGGGACAGCCTCAAGGTGGCCGCGGCCGCTTAACAGAGGTACCGTATCACTACAGTAATTTAGTGGCAAATACTTTTGGACTTTTGATAGTAGCCGCTTCATAAATGGTGGTCGCTTAATAGGGTAAAGCTGACCTTAGTCACGTTAAGCACCAAACACGTGCTGTTCCGATGCCGCCGTTTGATCACATGTTTCGTTGGCACCGGAAACAAAGTATAGTATACCAGTAATGATGAAAAGGTAGTATACCAGACAACCCTCTTACTATTTTCCCCCCAATTTGATTTTGTTTTGTTCGTGCGTTATGGACAGTGTGCTTTAATAGCACCTACAGCTATATTGTATCTTGTTGTGTTTCTTTTGGTTCAACGTTGTCGCTCACCGGCTCATCAACTAGCCTCAACTAGAGTACGAGGTATAATAAAATAACTGACACCATTAAATATTGCAAACTTTATTAGACACTTCTGGATTATCAATTTGGATATTCGTTTAGCCTCAAGCATGCAGTTCTTTAGTGTAGAGTTCAACAACTGAACTCTCTCGTTGAATGGGCGATGTTATAATTGCGTTATACTCCGTGTTTTCTGTAATCGATAATGATGTATAAATAATGTAAATATATTTATGATCTTGTTTATGCAATATGATTGAATTGATTATGTTCGTTTATTCATTCATTCATGCAACCATTCATTCATATTTCTTACTTATTTATTCACTAATCGCCCATGAATTTATAGGATATATAGAGGATATATAGAGGAGTTACATGGGCGGCGCGCGAAGATACAAATTTTATATTCGAGTGTTGAAAGGATTTTCACGAGTGAGCGAAGCGACGAACGATCAAACGCACCATATGGCCATCTCGTGGATACTTATGCACTGAGCCCAGAGATTTTATTAAATAAATGACTATAAAATATAGCGGATTTAATTGACCTTATGCCGTAGATGAGCTAGCTTTCGCTTTCATGACAATTCGTATAGGGTTCGGCAGATGCTCAACTCAAGATGTACATACCATTAAATATCGATCTGCAACGCCATATTGAGTGTGTGAGTGACATTCAGACCCCTCACAATAACTCGTTTCTACGAGTTAAAAAGGACTACTTCTTTAATGTTTAAAACGTACATTCTGCACAGTGAATATATCATATCCGTCACATGTTAAAATATCACTGTTGCAATGACTACCGTCATCGATATCTGACTACAATAGTAAATGTTTCGCGTTTTGGAATCTAACACAAATTATTGACCCTTTAAAGCTGGGGAAAATATTTTTTCAGCTTTGTTTAAAAACAAATTGAAGTAAATAATTCACAGCATTACTACGTACAAGTAAATCTAAGATGGATGATATAATAGGAATTTGACCTAAAATTATAATTTGTTGGGGTTTGTATAATTCGAGTAGCCCACAAGTGCATGGAATGATTTCAATATGTATTACGTATACAACAAACTGCTGTATGCTGTGAATGTTTTAGTCAAAAGAACTGCATGGTGATTCTAAACAAATTATTGGCAATAACCAAGAATTTATCCAATGATATTTGTTCCAATATTCGAATCCTAACTCGAATCCTAACTCGAATCCTAACTCGAATCCCAACTCGAATCCTAACTCGAATCCCAACTCGAATCCCAACTCGAATCCTAACTCGAATCCTAACTCGAATCCTAACTCGAATCCTAACTCGAATCCTAACTCGAATCCTAACTCGAATCCTAACTCGAATCCTAACTCGAATCCTAACTCGAATCCTAACTCTGGGGTTAGTTTATCTCGGTTTACTATGGTTGTAGCCTGCGTAGCGGCCCAAATGGAAAGGGGGAGGGGGGAGGGAGGAAGGGGTGGGGGGCCTGTGGAGGAGGGAAGGAGGGGGAAATTGTCCCTATCAGCCTTGGATAAATGAATCGCTCATAGAAATGTGCTCTAGCGTGGAAACAGTTTATCTGTCAAATGCTAAACAAAGGATATTGTACAAAATTTGTTTGCAAAAGTTTTACAATCATACATGTAGTGCAGTTTGGACTCTGATTATTACTACTAATTTCTATCACATGAAATGTCAATTAATATTGTCAATTAAAAATAGTTAAACAACATTTAAATTCAAATTGGTATTTATGAATGTTTTGTGTAAGGGTGACATTCTTTGTAGATATAGGTCATTGATCTGTAGATGAAGGGAAGCATCAAATTCCGGATTCTTAGTCCACAAGCACACAATTTTGGCATGATAGTATGTTGACTCTGTTTTTTTGCTAACTTTCAATCTTTCAGTCTCCTTATAGTACCAGCTTCTGTATTCCTTCGTGGTCAACACAAAATCAAAAGGTGCTGGCGGAACACCATTCTCATGAGGTCGAAGCTTGCCAGAACAACCATAACAAACGCGCGCTTTCGTTTTGTCGAGCCATTTTATTTGAAACTGAGCAGAGTTATCGGACGCTTCCGTGTTACTAGGCGGCAGAGTTGGCCTTCTATCAGTGTACAGGCCCTAATTTCGATTGTTTGTGGAACCCTTCTTTTCCTTTGACTGTCAATCTGACCTGGTTTCTTTCCAGAGCTTTTAGGAGCAGATCTTGATGCAGCGGCCGTTATGTTGGGGCCACCTTCATTGTGAAATGATATTAAGAACTGTTCTAGTTTTTCAATCCGATCAGCAACTGCCAGGGAGTGTGAGCAAAGACGGGATTTTGTAAATCCTTTACAAGGACAGATGCAGACCCGGCCATTCCGTTTAACAGTTAGGAAGTGTGGAGCCACATCTGTTTCACTGACTATAAAGCCTTCGTGTTTTCCAGGAGCTTTTTTTCTAAATTCTTCCCGTCGGCCAATAAATTGACAGCCTTGTCATATTGCAGCTGAAAAACAGAAGACAAACCAGTATCGGCAAAAGCAATGGAAAGTTGTTTTGGTGTATTGGGGTTGTCGCTTCCTGCTGCTGTTTCTATGTCGTCAGCAACAATTCTCTGGATGTCCTCATAAGCAGATGAGGTCGTAGTAGATGAGATTGTAACACTGTTAATGCTGGGTTGAATACTTGCATCACTGGATGACCAAAGAGCTTGATGAAATTTCTTAAGATGTCTCAGCCTGCGAGATGGTGTCCATTCGTATGTCCAAATATGTTCGTCAACTTTAAATTTTAAAGCTTGAGGAGCAAGTTGGTAAGGCCCTTTATCAATAATGGCATCCTCGATGTAACATAAATTTGTGTCCTTTTCTCTTCGAATATTGTCGATTACTATGGACATTTCTGAGGCTTTATAGTTTTGACGTATTTTAATGTTACGATGCATTGACTCCGCATCATTGTTATAATAAAATTCATATCCTAAGCCCATATCCCGTCTAATAGGGTAGAGCAGCATTTCCTTTACATCCTTTGACTCGTATCTGGTAAACCAGCTATGGAACACTGGAGAATGAGTGTTACGTGCCTTCATTTCTCTAGTGTCCCATAGTTCCTTTAAAGCTTTCAGATCTTGGTCAAACTCGTCACCACTTGATTGATCAATCAAACCCCTTTCTTTGGTTACCTCGGAGCCCATTATGTCAGCTAGTATTTCGTTCCTTTCTTTCACATTTATGCCAAGTTCTGTAAGCTTACGCTTTACATCATCCTCAAAATGTTTTTTGCACGCTAAAAATACAGCTGAGGGAAATAACGATCTCAAACCGTTTTGGATGGCTTTATCCCTATCGCAGCCAACAGCTAACAGTTGAACTAATGTTGGCTTTAGCCGAACAAGACAGCTTCCAAGGTAGCTAAATGCTTCTTGATCTTTGTACTTATGGATAAGCGTTGGTCCTAATAGAACTGGGTTTTTTTGGGATCGCCTTGTTAGAAGCAGTTGGTGACGATATGTTATCGGAGTGACATAGAATTCTCCGCAGTTGTAGGTTGTATCCACACTTAAAATTCCTGGTTTTAAGGGATTCGTACAAAAACGCTCAACATCATTTATCTGCCTCTCATCAGCTAAAAAAGCGAGTGGTTGAGGTGCTCCTTGAACAAATCGAAGGAAATTGTCCCCTGTTTGGCATTCTTCGACACATTTCAAAATTACGGCATAGAGCTCGTCTTTATTTCCATGTCTCGACACTGAATGATCGAGACGTTGCTTCAGCTTTTGAATTTGTGGAACTGATCGCGGGAGTGATGAAACTTTGTTTGCCTTAAGCACACCACCTGCCTCTTCACATGTTTCTGTGTAAACATCTCGAGCGCTGGAACCATTTTTCAGTTTTTTAACGATAGACTGCAAGGTAGAAGCCTGAGTACGTGGCCTCTTATGTGGAGACACAGCGTGCTCACTCTTGGCAAATAGATATGACATCATCATATATGGGCATGGTTTTCCATCTCTGTCCGCGTACAAATTATACAGGCGACGTTTAAAGTCTTTGTACTTTTTATGTACAAAATATGTTTTTGAGAGAGTATATGTCATTTTATTTTTAATAACAGCATGTTTCTTTTGGCCGTTATTCCTCCAACTAAAGTCATCTGACTTTATGTCTTCGATATCATCTAGCAACTCGCGTGGAATGACAAATATTGCATTGTTTTGACAAAGAGTTGGACGGTCTTTACAGACAGCAAAGGATGGAGGACTAAGTAGAAATTCGACGAGATCTTTGTTGGGAAACTCGTCTCTCCACGGCAGGTATGGTATGTTTTGGTCTTCTCGCAAAAATTCTATATCTTTCTGCTCTACATCTTGCAACGCCAACTGGTCTGACTCACTAGAGCTGTGGAAGTATACATTTAGAATATTGAGTCATATGGAAGCACCTTTGACCTAGCGGTAAAAGCGCTCGCTCACGAAGGCGACTAGTCTCGTTGACTAGTCGGTTGACCTACACTAAAAACGGATGCGAGGGAGACTAGAAGGCGACCGGCCCTGGTTCAAGTTGATGCTATGAAAAATTTTTATTTTTTAACAATATTACAAAACAAATACCTTTCAATCAAGCAATTGTCATAGTCACCAAACAGCTGGCAGTTGTCGTCATCACTAAGGTCGTGAACATTACTGTCAACAAAAAGTACATTTACTTTAGCTATTTGTCGTATAGTTACATTTACACCTTGATGCATGACATGCTGAGGCCAAATTGAATGACATGTGCAATGTGAAAATTTCTTAAGAAATCTGAATACCTACTTTTTGATAATTTTCTTTCTGGGCGAGGGGGATTTAGTTAAGTCGATGACCTCAGTTTGCTCTTGCTTTGGATTGTTTTTCTTGTTTTTCTTTGTCATTTTCTCTTTTTCTTGTTTCCTGATTTTCTTTTGGATTTCTTCTTTTCCCTTAGGATACGAAGTACTAAATAAATTAGCTTGTCAAACCAGAATTACATTTCATGGTTTAAACGTTATCAATAGCATCATCTGTTCTTCAATTCTTCTTGACAGTAATAATTTTCATAGTTTACTGAAATGGAATGAAAATACTATGCTTATGAAAGTGCCTCAAATATTAAATAGGGCTTTGAGGCAATCACATAACAACAATAGGGAACTGCATAAGGCTAATGCAGACTAACATATAGATGGCCGATATGCCAACCATATAAATGTTGAAGAGTTCATATATGCAATTGTTATTAAACTGATCACGTGTAACGTAACAATAAAGAAGGTAATTTATTCATGAAAAGGTTAAAAAACTTAACGGTGGTCAGACCTTTTGTGACGTCATCAAAATACAAATTCTTCTAGTTATGGTATTGCGCATGCTCGATCGCACTCGTGCTCAAAAGGCCTATGGAGGCACCTTAACTGGATTATTATGCATACCGGCTCATAATAGTGAAAAGAGCCAAGAGGTAGAACTGGTTCACCAGGACAAAAGTCTTCGTCATCCCACGACTCAAATGTAGGGGCTTTCTTCTGCGTTCTCTGCCGTATTAGAAAATAGATACATGTTAGTCGGTCGCCTGATTTGAAATGTGAAAGTTCCCTGAGGAAAGAAAAACTATACAGAGATATAATGGCGATTTGAAACTCAGAGGCATTTTAGAGCATTAATATATATATATATATATGTGTATAAAATATAATTATATATATATACATATATATGTATGCCAAAAAAATTCTGCAATTTTATGATTTCCACATATATGTATGTATTTCAATCAAACGTTACTGACAGTTGCTATTTCACCAGTTACCGTTGAGGCGTGAAGGTTCAAGACAAGGCTAACTGATCACCATTGAACTCAACTTTAACTGGTCGGCCGTCTCAAATTTGGTGTCAGAGGTTCTAGCTCTTATTCTCACTAGCTCTTCCTACAGAGGGAGAGGACCTATAGTAGTCTCAAGCTTGAGACGGACAGTATATTCATCGTACCTTCAAGCCAAATCCAGGTGCCGGGGACAGAAGTTCGTCATCATCTTCACTGAGGGCGACACTTTTATCCTTAAGAAAGAAAGATCTTTTTTTTTTTTGTTGTTGTGCACATATCATAGTCAGTTCTCATAGTTCATATTCTGAACCCAATAAAACAGAGTAGAAAATCCCACATGGAGCATGCATTGATGCCTAACGGCCTATCCAATTTTGTCAGTCATCGGAATTTTTTGATTCAATTTTTTCCAAATTGGACAGCATGTAGTCCTATAATCTATACTTATCAGTATTGCCCGTATTACTAGACGTAACAGTTTACACAAACAAAGTATCGTTTTCATTTGATTTGTTACCCACAATGGAAATTCATTTGGATTGCGAGGACTACATAGGAAGACTTTTACGCCCTGTTTCGATTCTTGGGTTTTTCTATACACTTACGGGCCTGGTACTCACCCCAATTGTCATAAGCATAGGCGGCAGACTATATATTTTCTTCCTGCTGGCGATTAAGCTTTCACTTATCGAAGCTTGATATTAGTAAAGAAAAAAATATTTTACCTGCAAGGACCTGGCAATTGCCAATTCCAATGCTTTGTCCACATCCTCGTGGGACTGAAGGTGCGCAAATGCCCATTCAGGAGGGCTTGAACTCGACTCTTCGTCGGAAGATACTGCCGAGGCATAGCTTTTCTTCAATAAATCCATTACAAAAAAATACGTGTGATTAACTCGATCCAAAGGTATTGGCGGTGTCTAATGTGTAACTGAACTTACAACCGTAGTAAAACTCACAGCCGTCAGAGCTACCGAGAGCGTTGTCACTACGCTAGTATATCAAATAACAGCTGCATCGCCAGAAAACTCGAATCGACATGCGCAGTTGGAGCGTGGCACTTAGAATTTTTTCGGCTTGGATTTCACTCCCTCCTTGTAGAAAATGTATGGCGAATAATTATGAATCTCTTCGTGAATTAAAATATATGTATTTACACAAGCTACCGTGTATCTGGATAAGTTCTCATAAACGTAAAGTTTATTTAGAAGCTACTTATGGGACTTAACATAGTATTTTCGGTTCGGTTTTACGAATTTTGTAAACCTTGTTTACAAAATAACCTTGCCGCATATGTATTTCACGAGTTGAAATAACAGACCATTGCTCAGCAAAATATTTTGATAAATTCCTCTCGATACAGGCTCGGTTTTTAAGATTTAAACTATGGCACAAATGACGTCTACACAAGTGCAATATCATCCATAGAAAGTGCTTTAGTTGATGTGAAAAGCGAGGAAAACTACTTGCTATCTTCTTTTTCGAAGCAGCCATCTTGAATAAATTGTGCTAGGCGTTCAAAATAAAGCCTAGAGAGACTGAACCCTAGTTTACCCATCTGACTTTGCAGTTTTAAAAAAAACCGCGAATCTTAGTGTGCCAAAATTATTGTGTTTGTAATAACTTCGGGAAATTTTTTGAAATGTCTGATGTATATAAAGGAAAAGAGTTGATTTCTCTCACTGAATGCCCCAACACAAAGCTCCACTATATCTTGGAGCAACGCGAAAGCGGCAATGATGTAGTTTTCTGGTTAAAAATAAGAATGGAGGCCCTTGCTGCATGGAGACGAACCATGGTTTGTTCTTCTCAGAGTCTGAAGTACATCGAACTCATAAATTTAACCATTCCTGGAGATGCTTTTCGACTAAATAAGGAAAGTGTTCGACTAGAAAAACAGTTTTCAAGGATTACTATTGATTCTGAAAACAAAAGGAAAGCCCTCAACAAAATGGGAAATCTGAAAAAGAGAAAACAATTTTTGGAAAGCTGGAAAAAAATTGCAATTTTGAAAAATGATATTATAACAGTGGAAGAATGGAAATCAAAACTCAGCGACCTCGAACAAAAATTGCAGATAGCAGAGAGCCAAATAGAGGAATTAAAAGAAAAATATTCTGACATTGAAAAGAAAAAACAGGAACTTTTCATGGAAATGGTCAAGGAAAAAGAAGTTCTCAATATCTGCCAAGAGGAAAATGAAAAAATGAAAAAATATATAAGGCAACTTGAAAAAGACCAGTATTGTCAAGTCAGGGGCACAGCTATTCCTAAGCTTAAGTCGACTCAAGCCCAAAATAAGAAATTAAAGGAATTAAAATCAAGAGCTCAAAAGGCTCTGTATTTCAGTAGTCTTTTTGGGCTCGAGCTTGACTGCCTAAAGTTGAAGGATCCAGACAGCTCCAAGACATACAATATTGAATTCAACAGCTCATCTCCTACATAACCACTAGTTTCCTCTGCTTCCCCAAATGCATCTTTGACACAGGACAAAACTTTACCTGCTACACCACCCTCTAGCTCTGAAACTTCATCAACATTCAGCTCCCCTAATATGAATGATCAGTCTTCACCACAAACACAATTCTCTAAACTGAATGAGGATGATAAAGCCAGGGTCGAGAGTATTCTCTACCTCCTTGATAAATTTGGGGTTGGAGATGAATTGTTACATGAATTGTCCATGACCATAGATGGATTGCCCAAGTCCTACTTGATTAAACAATGTAGAAGTGAACTCAACAAGAACTGCATAATTACTTCTACCCCAGGCAAGGCCCCAGGTGCACAGCATCATTTCAAACAATTACTAACTGATCAAGTTCAACAAATGGTATGTACATATTTGTGTCTTGTTTTTATTTTCAGATTGTGGAGGCCGTACTTGTAATGCTCTCTTTAGAAGGTTTCTAATTTACTTACATCAGTAAATTATTGTCTTTACAGAGAAAGTCCAATGTGATTCAAGAAGGTGAGAAGGTGAAAGTTAAATTGAGTGGTGATGGTGCCAGAATGAGTAGGGCGAGTAATTTTATATTGCTCAGCTTTTCAATTCTTCAGAGTACAGATGATCTATTATCATCAAAAGGTAAATATTACTAGATTTGTACAATTTATAAGATGAACTAAAGTGTTTTTCATAGGAATTTGATTAAACAATTTCAAATTATCTCATAGGTACTCACACCATAGCTGTAGTAAATGGCCCTGAAAGCAGAGAAACTATAGAAAGCAGCTTTAAGGACATTTTTGATGAGGTCAATGATATAATAAAGGATGGCTACATAACTGTGGATAACAAACAATTAGAGATAGAGCAGCAGTAAGGGGGACTCGCGGTCGATGTCTAAGATTCACGGGTTTAACAGGCGTTTTGAGGAACGGTCCGGCACGGGAAATACCCGCGCGACAAGTCCCTTACTGCTGCTGTGTTGGAAATTAAAGGGTCGCAAACGGAGGTTAAGATATTCCTTACATATAGATGGACACCATCACGAGCATTCGTAACAAAACTGTGCGCCGACTGCGAACTCAGGGGTTGGATCGCCTGGATGCGGACTTTGCCTTCACAACGTTTATGGAGGGAGATACAGATGAGACGATGAGCGAGGAAAGAGCAGAAAGGATAATTGACTTGATGCCCGAAGGTAATTACCGTCTGGAGTTGACGTTTATAAAGTATTTAGACGGTGAGTGGATAATAGAAAAGGGGCGTAATCCAATACGGGCGTCGGGCAAGCAAAGCTTGTTCGTGCTGAATAAAGACACCAAACCGGGAGCGTTAGTAGGTGTGGACATGCTGTTCTACGAGGTTGCTTACCCGGTTACCGTAGTTATATACGGCGCGTACGAGATCAAGAAGCCGGACGTTAAAAAGCCTAAGCCAATGCGCCATCCTGGTAACTGCGTAGGAAAGCTGGTTAGAGAGTTCTTTGAGGATTCCTCTCGTGGTGGTAAGTTAACTTTGAAGAGAAGAGAAGCCATCAGGAAATGGGAAAACGCCACTTACAACGCCGGAGCAACCATAGACAACATCAAGAAGTTAGAAACTGCTTTAGAAAGGCGCATACACGTGAAAGACATCACCGACGGCTTCATTTACTCCGGGACGCACAAGTATGGGGGCCGGGGTGCGCCTATCGTAATTTACCAGCATAACGCACATGCGTGGAGGGAGTTAAGGTTCCCAAAGAAGAAGGAGACGTGCGTTTACAAGGAGTCGCCGCTTGCAGAACTAATGCACGAGAATTCCATTTGGTTAATGGACGCGGAAGGAAGTCAATTTATGACCCAAGATGGTACTTTGTATCGTCCTGAAGTGGAACAGCTGCGCATTCGAAGCGCTTGCGAGACTTTAGGAGAAGACTTCTCTGACGAGGTCCTTAGTAGTCGCAGTTTGGACTTCTTAGCCGCAAAGAAAAGAAACGGGTGGAAATCCACACCGGAGGAGTTCAAAGATATAGCTAAAGCTTGTGTAGAACACGGTCACGGTGGTCTGTGGAACATGGAGTACGATGAAGACGAATACGTGTCGCTGGATATGAAACATTGTTACCCCGCAAGCTTCAAAGGCCTAGGAGATTGTAAGGAATATTACGACCGTTACGGACATCCAGACTCCCAATTCTTTAGGGTGTCACTACCAGGTTATTACGACGCCCCAGCAACGGGGTTCGTTAGGTTAACCACCTGGGAATTTACAAAAGACTTACATCCAATAATCTATGCGTGGTACGGAAAGCACCTGCAGGAGAAAGAATGGATACCGGTGCCCCTATTGAAGTTCTTTGAAGAGCGTAAACTTTTAAAATACACAGCGCATGAAGCCATACTTTGTCACAGCGCCTTTACGCAGTGGTTACCGGAGCATAACCCCACAGCGCGCGTGGTCATAGGTAAATTCCCGCAGGGCGCAAAAGAAGGTGAAAAACATATGCAACGGCGCCTGATAACGGACGAAGGCGAGCTAAGCTTCCTCATCAAGCGCGCGCATGACAAAGGAACGATGGTGTCTTTAGAGAAGTGGGACTATTTCATAGAAGCCGAGCAAAAAGAACGTAAGTGGAATGCTTTGTGTTACTACCAGGACCATCGACCGCAATATTATCATCTGCGTGCCAGCATGCTCGCATATGCGCACATTAACCTCTTAGCGATGCTCCTGCGGTTTGACAAAGAAGACATCCCGCGCGTAGCTACGGATTCCTTGTACGTGAAACCGCACGTGTTGGAAAAGATGAAGGAATTCTACACTGCCGATGAACTCGCAGAAAGTGGCCAATGGCGCGTCAAAGATGAAGAGATAAGGTCTTGGAGTGGCCGCGTAGAATATCACGGCGAGCACACCCAGGGCACCGTAACGCCTACCAAAGAGCCTCTACCTTCAGTTGCCGACCCCATTTCCTACCAACGCTTCTCTTACCTCTACGGTACGGGAGGCAGCGGTAAGACGACGCGTGTGTTAGAACTCTTTCCTAAGATAAAGGTGCTAACGCCAACGCACCGTTTGGAAAGAGAACTCTGCGAAATGGGCCACGACGCGCAGACCTACCACAGCTTCTTTCGCTGGAATGGCCAAAAGTGGGTACCTGAAGCCATCCACGACATACCACCAGTAATACTTTGGGATGAGATTTGCACCGTTCCTTTAGAAATCCTCAAAGAATTCGTAGAGTTCCTTCGCGGGAAATGTCAAGTAATATTCGCCGGAGATCCCTGCCAGCCTCCTCCAATAGCCGAATAGATGCCCCACGAATGGCTAAAGGGGTTCGTAGACCATGCGGAGGAAATTAACGCCGACTACCGCAGCAAGGATCAAGTAAGAAACCTGAAAGAGGAATTAAGGGGCCTTAGTGATGCCGAGCAATGCAAGACACTGCGCAAACGCGTACGAGCGAAGAAATACGAGGACTTCCTTTACACATGGCATCCAAAGGATCTGGTGCTGAGCAGCAAACGCGCAGCACAGTCTCGCATACAAAAGGATTTGCTAAATATACACCGAGAGCGCTTCCCTACGCATCCCGTACCTGTTTGCTACAAACCCCACGACACCCGCATGCAAAAAAGAGACGTCTGGGTACCTGGTACCGACATCCAACTGCAGAACGCAGTAACGCATGATAAAGCCTGGGTACCCATAGAAAAGGTGGAAAGAATTACCTCCCATCCAGACTGGCGCTTGGGCTATTGCATGACGGTCCACAGCGCGCAAGGGCTTACCATAAAAGAAACCTTATGGATCATAGACCAGCGGCTGTGTTGGAGCAACCTTATCTACACCGCCGTAAGTCGTGTGGAGTATGCCAAACAGTTAAAAAGAGCCTGGGGGCCGCAACTGCGTTACGACCGCACCCCAGAAGACGTAGCAAAGGAGAACATTGCTAAGAAACTCCTTCGCTACAAGCGGCACGACGAAGAAAAAAATATGACGTTCGACCTATGCGTGGACGACGTCTATAAGAAAGGGGCAAGTTGTGCCAAATGTAACATACCTCTACTATGGAGGTTTGACCCAAATGACGATCAGCAGTTCTCCGTGGATCGCATAAATAATAAACGCGGGCATTGCAGAGGCAACGTAAGGCTAACATGCCTAGAGTGTAATCGGGCGCGCGGTGCTGCGCTACTTTGAAGGGCAGCTAGCACTACTCTGAGTCTTTGGGGACTATGAGCAGTTCTTCCTTGACAAATCCACGACTTGGGCCATCTAAATAATACAACACGGGTTGCCCTTCCTTGGTGACGGACTTCGAAATCTCATACGTTTCCAAAGACCAGTTAGGATCCGTGGCTCTCTTACTGCCACCTTCGAGTTCCCCCGGCTGATAGAGGTATCTGACCACTATGTTGCGGGGGAGCTTTTTTTCCTTCAGTCCGACCGCCCTCGAACTTCTGACGTAGGACTTGTGTTCCACGTGTTTCTCTTTTATGGCATCCTTGGGTTTCATTCCCGTAGCCCTGGACGCCTCGTTGTTCAAAGCCACGATGACCTGGGGGAGCCTCTGAGTCCATTCCCTGTTGCGTTTGGAGGGATCTTCCAGCTCTTTCCAATACTGGTACCCAAAGAGGCGCTCGGCTAGGGTCTTATTGAATCTTTCGACGATGCTCTGACCCCTGTGGTACTCTGCTTCAGCTCTCCTAATCTTAGTGCTGTGGTCTTTCAGGGTCTTAGTAACCACGCCCATGAACTCTGTCCCCGCATCCACTTGCAGCAGCTTAGGCCATTTCAAGACGCGCTTATAAATCCTACCTAGGGCTTATGCGACTTCCCCAGAATCCTTGCTGGTTATGGGTTCGGCGTCCTTGTATCTGCTTGCGATATCAACTACGGTCAAAGCGTACCTATAGGTCTTTTTTCTCACCTTGTCATGTGGTAAGAAAAGCAAATCCGCCTGATGAACTTCATTGGGGGCACTTACGGTAAAGCTGGGCCTGGGAATGTACTTAGGCACGGGAAGATAGACCTGCCAGAGGGTTTGTTTTCTTAGCCGTTTCTTCTGATACCCTGGCCGCGGTCGCGAGTTTCTTGATGGCCGACGCTCCTTTCCAATAGCCTTCAGGCCCATAGTAAATCCTTTTAAGTTTATCCTCTACGCGGCCCATTATATGAATTCCAAAACAAGATTGATCTTGCGTCCGTTAAAATCCACCGTCTTTCCGTCCACCTTAATGGTGATGTTTATGCTTTCTACCAAATTAGACAAGTCATAGCTCAAAGAAATGGGAGCGTATTCTACTGGGTCAAATGGATTACCTTTGGGCAGAAACTTGGACATAAGAGAAGACTTTTCTCCATTGTTGTAACTATTGACCAAGTCGCAATAGACTTCGTAAGAGGATGCGACTTTCCATTTCACAGGTGTGGCTGTGTCGGTAATTGTTTTGCCCGAGGCACATAATAATGACCCCAATGGGTCAGACTTTCCAAAAGTTACTGAATAGTTTGGCATATTATGTTTGAGGGTCATTTCGTGCGGCAATCCCGTGGTGAGAGTATAACCGCGCTTGGCGAGCTCCTTAGCATTGGTGATTGCCGTGTAATGTCCATCGGGTAGCATTTCACCTTGATATTTGCCGGGCCCATTAAGTACGTTGACCATGCCATTGACTAAATTATACCAAGAATTGTACAAAGAGCAACTAACCAACCTTACCTTATGGGCTTTGATGGGGGGATTCAGATAAGTGGTAAAGTCATTCTTGTCGCTTTCCAAAAAGACGATCATTATATTCTAGGCGCCAAAGGCGCCACTAGAGTCTAAGCGCAGCTTAGACTAAATACGCCAAAGCTACGCCTCCCGCCAGCCCTGCGACTCCTACGAAGACCAACTCACTATCTTTTTGTTTCTTAGAAGGCCGGTAGTAATTCTTAAACTGAGGCCTTTTTAACCCCGTCGATGCCGCGGGGTGTGCTTGCGCATAGAGCTTAAAGGCGTAGTCTGTGTTTTCGAAGTTCTTATCCGCCTGCATTTTATCTTGGTAGTTCATGTCCAACCAATCCCTGTAAGCTTGTCTTTTTTCATTCCAAGCTACAACGTCTCGCTGATATTTCTCCAGCGCTAAATCATGCCTTTTCCTCTCAGCGGCTAATTCTCCGCTTTTGTCGCCTCTAACTAATCTATCCAAATACTGACCACCATAATTAGCTCCAGTGAATGCTAAAGCTGCGATAACTCCGCCTGCAATTAAACTAGCCATTTATATGTTAGGCAGGTACTTTTCCTTCCTTAGGTAATCCTTTACCATGATAGCCCCGCCCACGGCAGCGGTCATCTTAGCAAAATTAGCGAAGCTCTTGCTTGGGTCTTCAGTAAAGTCTTCTTTGAGCACTTTCTTACCTACCCAACCAATACCCGCAACAATGGAAGTAATAATAGCTGCTTCTTCAACAGTTTTCAATAACGCGGTCGACATTATATTACAAAGCGAGAAGGAAAATCTAGGTCGCCACGGCACGTGGTGATAAATCTACTCCATTACGGGTATCTTGCTTCTCTTAGGGGGCTCCTGCACGGGTGCGTGATATGTTGGCGTCACATGCACGGCCTCCCACTTTACTTTTGGCTTCGTAGCCCGCCATTGTAAGTAGAGGCTGCCTGCTGCTATAGCAACTCCTAACGCGCCGATGACGTACCCAGGATTAATAAAGGATTCCTCTTCTTTCTCTTCCACCTTTTCCTCCTTCTTTGCTTTGTTCTTCTTATTCATCTCCGCGAGCTTCTTACCGGCAGCGACTCTGCCTGGAGATTTAGCCTTGGTAATTTTCGGCTCCTCTTGGGGCTGCTCTACCTTCGACTCTGGTTCACTCATTTATATCTAAGGACTTGAAGGACTTGATAAGTACTTGAGAATGACTTAAGTAAGTACTTAAGGACGACTTGACTAAGTACTTGAGGCGACTTGATCAGGTACCTCAGCAAGTGCCGCCTGGAAGACCTTTTCGACTTCTCTGTCCTTCTTGAAGTCCTTCCAAGAGGCACCAAAGGTGCCCGCAAGTTCCTTCAAGTCGACGTGCTGAGCTACGTGAAGTGCCGCAGAGGCGACTGCCATTAACTTACCGCACTTCAAGGACAGCCACCCACAGGTTATCTTAAGTTCTTGAGCAATAACGTAGTCCTCGCTTATGTCCTTCCGCAGTTGCTCCACGTCGTCTATGGGCAGCGCAAGTCCAAGCAATTTAGTCGCAAGTCGGATAGCGGAGTCTGCTACGGCGTCCGTGGTCTTACTTGCGAGGGCGGCCTCGTACCTCTTATGGAACTTCTTAACTTCCTCTTCTGACAACTTATTAACCTGCTCATGGGTAAGTTCCTTGCCTATCATTTCTTTACACTTCCCCGAAGACACGAGGATGTTGAGTTGTTCCTTAAGGTTACTTTCGTCTAACTGTGTGGGGACTTCATCTAAGAGCTGCTCAATATCCATATACATTAGGAATCAAAGACTTTAAAGATCGCAGATCTTTATGGAATACGGAAACCTCAAAGAGAAGATCATCTTGGAATGTTGGTGCGTTTTTAAATGCCGCATGTATTCGTGTAACTGTTCCTTGGATATCTCACCGCCGTAGTCGCTTAAGATGGTTTCCAGGTCAGACTTACTCGGAGTATAAAATACGACAAGCGATCCTATGTTTTCCCTGAAGGGCTTAGAGACGCTGGTAAGCTGCTGCGAGAGCAACCAAACGCTAATATTGTCGTGTCTGCCGCTGAAAGCGAGCTTCACTAACTCCGAGGTGCGCTTTTTTACGTCGTCACCGCAGGCAATGTCGTCCAGTATCAAAAGGGTTTGCGTACTCGACGAGAATCGTTTATGCCAAAACTTAAGGTGACTGGATAACTCATTAGGATCTAAGATATCTACAAAGAAGTCGTCGTCTTTCACTCCTATGCCCGTCCAGGTGCGGTTATTCACGTAGGTGGGGCATAATAGCACGATATAGTCGAAACGGTATCTAAAGGGTCCTAATATCTGCTCTACCACGAACTGGGTCTTTCCGCAGCCGGTGGGTCCTACTATCAGAGCGTTACAAGGCATGTGATCTGGGTTCATTTATATCTAATGAACCCCATTTATATATAATGGAGCCCGTGGAAGCAGTCAAAGCAATGGTTAACGTCGTCAAAGAAAAGTCAGACCTACAGAGGACGGTCGAAATGCAAAGGGATGAGATAGACCGGTTAAAAGAGCGCGTGCAGGAATTGTACGATGAAATGTGCGGTCTGAAGCGCGCGGAAAGGTTTGGTGCGCTGATAACTATGGCGGGCTGGGCAAAAGAGTCCGTTAAGGACTTTATTAAGTATCCCTTATAAGGCTTATTAAACACTTAGTTATAATGGGGTGCAAAGATTGCAACAAGGAGTTCAGTTCCAAACAGGCGCTACGATATCACGTCGAAAAGAAGGTGTGTCATAAGACGCGCGAAAGGCGTTGTAAGGAGTGTAATCATCTGTTTAGCAGCGTGCAAATGTTGGCTTACCACGTTGATAACCGCGTCTGTCTAAAGAATATATGCGAGCGCTGCGAGGAGGACAAAGATGAAGAGTGGCATCGTTTCCGGTGCCGCGGCAATTACGATCTGCAGGATGTCGTTTGTTACGAGCACGGCGATATTGCCGCCCGATGTTGTCCGCGCGAGACTAAAAGGAGGTTAACGCAGCGTAAGAAGGAGATCGACATGCGGTTTGCGCTGTTCGATCGCGCGGAAGGTGTGCGCTGGGAAGACAGAGGCTATTGGGAGGCGCAATGTGAGCACTGCGGGTGTCAAAGAAGTGACCAACATATTTGGCAGTGCTTGTAACCGCAGTCTGATCCTGTCGCCTTTAAGGAGTACTTAGGTACGTTCTAAAGCTGGAGCGGCAACAACTTAAAAGATAAGATCGCCCGTAAGGGCTAGCAAGGAAGTCAGATCGAGGTTTGCGCAACGAGTCTCAAATCTCGATCTTATTTTTATTTATTCTTAGTGAGGTTAAATAAGAATAAATAAAAATAAAGACCCCTTTTAAGGAAGGTCTGCAGAACGGTAGTAATCTTGGTTTGCGCAAAGAGTCTCAAATCTTGGTCTTATCTTTATTTATTCTTAGTGAACTAGGTAAATAAAAATAAATAAGAATAAAGACCCTTTTAAAACGATCCTGCAGAGCCGAGAGGACACATCTTTAACATATGATAGCCTACGTAGCCGCCTTCTTAGGAGGATTCCTAATCGCCCTTTCAAAATATGGACTGTATTACGTGCGAACCCCCTGCAGACTGCATAGTTAAAAAAGAGTCGCCGACCCTCATTGTCGACGAACCCCACTTAAACGATGCTTTAGACGCGCCTAACCACATAGAGGCGAAGGAAGGACGCACTTCGCGACGTCGAACGCCCAGCGACCATCCTTCTTCCCATACGACCTCAGATGCGTAAACTCCTGCCCCTCTATCACGTATCGGACGCGATCCGGCGCCCACAGGCTGTACGTAACACCCTCATGCGCCAATACCAACCGTAGCCTGTCAATATCTTCAAAGGCTACGTAATTTTTTATTTCGTAGGTAACGCCTTCTTTAAGTCTCGCCAATGTATCTGCCTCACAGCCTCAAACGCCATATATCCTATGGAATATCTTTAAGTGCGTCTTTAAAGTGTCCGCGTTCTTAAAGCGCTTACAGCACCACCTACATGGTAAACGCATTCCTCGTGCATACTCCGTGATGGCTCTGCAGATGTCGTCGTAATCGTTACTGATCAACACTTTATGCCCGTTATCTTCGTACTGCTGTAAGAGCAGTCGCTGGTCCTCAGATAATACCCCATTGCCTTTAGGGGTCTTCAGCTCTAGGCAGAAACCACGGTACCGTACGTGCGCATTCAAGATAAGAAGGTCGGGTTGACCGCGTTGGTAGCCCTTCTGCTTGCACTTTATGCGCTTGCCGTCCGAATCCTGCAGTTCACCTAGACCAGGGGTCACGAGCATTTGGGGGTAGAATCTGCGGATGTAATCGACCACTTTCTTATGTAAGTCAAACTCATTTTCTATTTTGAATACCGACTTGTTTGGACCGTCAAAGCGCCTTTCTATTTCATACTTACCCGCTTTACGTAATGTTGGAAGGACTTCCTCAAAGACCCAATCACGAAACTCTACTGCCTTTGGTAGTTTAGAACTAAATATCAGTTCATACAACCCGGGTTCGGATATAAACACGGAATTTGGCTGTGCGTTAGCAGGGGCGCCCTGTTTTAGGGCCCCCTTTAGCTCATCCAACCTTTTCTGGTATTTCTCAGAAACGTGCTCCCTGATTGCGTTTCTTGGTTTCTCATATCCCAACGCAGCTGCCACTTCCTTCGCTTTGAAGTACAGTTTGTCGCCTTGCACTATGCATTGCAGTTTGGTGTCGTTGTTTTGAAATACGCGAAGCATATTATACGTAAGGAATATTTTATGCAAATCTTATTAAGGTAATTTGTACAATTTGCAGCCAATACGACTTTCTTATTTGAACTGCGTCGTCGGTAAAGGACAGCATGACGTGATGACCCCCAGGAAAGTTTATGGTTTCCCATCGATCTCGCTCGAATGGGTAGAAGTGCTGCACATGCCGTTTTATATCACGCAGGTTGACCTTAAGGTGACAAAAGTCAAAATTCGTTGTATCTACCTCTATTCTTTGACTTTTAGTAAGTATGTTTGTTATCGGTATCGTCAACAGGGAAACGTGTGGTATGGACGTTGTAACGACTGTCGTTTCTCGTTTATCTACGTGGGGATTGGAAACTTCCATTATACTTTAGTAGGCAACGCTCTTTAGCTGATTCATTTCCACGCTCAGTTGCGCGTCAGAAACGACAAAGATGTACGCGTTTATCTTATCGCTGTCGCCCGCGGAGGTGTTCTTGGTGCGCTTGATTTCCAATGTTATGCCGTCCTGCGTATTCACTAAACGTAAACCCTGACCATGTAGGTCTTCGTCGTTGATGGTGCGCATATCAATCCACAGCGCGTACTTATCCTTAAAGAATTCCTCGGGACTAATTTGGTCACCAAACTTGCGCTTTGCCTCTCTGTACACGTCTACGGGCTTTATTCCCTGGGAGTAGACCTTGTTTGGAACGCCGTTGATATTCACGCCGACGTTAGTGATGTTGGGGTTGTGGAACGCTTCGGAGTCGCGCTTACCGGCCTCGTAGGGCTTGGCAAACACCAACATCAGCCCCGTGAGACTTCTTCGGGGGAGGTCAATGCTATGGTTGATAACCTCGTCCGTCTTGTCCAAGAAGCTGAACGTCTTGTACATTACTACGTGGTCGTAAAGAAAAGCCTTTCCGGAGCTGTATTCCATACCGGCGCTACGGGCCAGCTCTTCGCTGTACACGGTCTCATACTGCAGCTCTAAGTTGGTAATAGAGTATGGGGTTGTTGTGGTAAGTGCAGTGGTCAGCCCACCAATGATGTTATTAGCATCTGCTAAAGTTACTTCAAACTGTAACTCGGATAACTGTCTTGGGTAATACACACCGTGATTCGTAATCACTTCAAAGTCCAGTGGTATGACATACTTGCTACCATAGGCGGTCTTTATTCGCTTTGCGTCTGCCACTGCGGTTTCTCCGCTGCCGTCAGTAGGTTGTGTTTTTGTAGGTGTGCGGACCTTACGTAGAATGACACTACCAATTCCTTGTTCTATCCTTTGCGCGCGGTCAAATGCTGTTAACCATAAGTCTTTGTACGTGGTGTATAAGTCATACCTATTCAAATCTAATAGCGATTCCCCGGCGAACTTTACGCGCATCTTAGAAACAATGTTGCGACCCACGTTGTTAACGATAATCCTTTCATCTGTGGGGCTTGACTGTACCGCTAGGTCGAACCTTAAAGCCAAGGTACCAGGAACTAAGACTAGGTTATCCGTTAGGCGGGGCACGCCTACATACAAGGTTTCTCCCGGCTTTGCGCTAGAAGGCGTGAATGTAACCCGGTGAAAGGTGCGTTCTGCCTTTAGTCCGCCAACCTGCTTAGGTAATACGTTGGGATTTAACTTTGAGCTTATCATATATAATGGCAGGAGAAGGAATGGTAGATCCAGACTTTGATCCCCTTACCGAGGAAGGTCAAGTTGACATTAACGACGAAGAATACGAAACCCTGCTTCCTGATGACAATGTAGACCCCCCGAGGCCTTTTTGATAAATTGCTGAGCAAGTATGGCGTCAGGGCCCGCGATGCTATGCGTTCCTTAAGAGATAAATTTAGGTCTAAGAACCCCCACACGCCCATTCCAGAATACTTACAAATGGAATCCCTTGGCGTGCGGTCGGACGTAATAGCGGACCTCATCAAGGACCTAAGAGAGCGATACCCAAGCCTAAACGTGGCTCCTTTGGACTTCCAAATAGGAGACAAAGGGCAGGTTCAAGTTAGAGAATCGGGTAGGGAAAAATGGCACAACCTGTATCAAAGGAAGAATTCCCACCTGCTTAACAACCAGCTTCCAAAAGGAGTCACAAATGCGCTGGGAATGCCCAACTTGACGATGCTAAGCACTTCGACTCAAAAGGAAACAGAAGTTGCTCGAAGGGCCTTTATTAGAGGTATTTCGAACCCTGGCTACAAAGATGCCCTCAGATCCGCAATCAGACTGCAAGAGGAGTGCCAGGAAAAACTTAACCAATTAGATGCCGTCGAAGAGGAAAAAAGCAAACAACTTGAAGAACTTCCCTCAAATAGCGATGCGACCGGAGGCTTAATGAGTTACTTGCGGAGAATAAGTGCTGAAAAGGAAGCACTTAAGAATGAAATACAGGAAAATAACATAACCATCGATGACCTTACACACCAACTCGATGCGGTAACCAAGGAAGGGGGTAATATCGATAGTCACTTCGAAGCCGTCCAGGAGGAAAACCAAGCATTGCAGGGGCGTATAGAAGAATTGGAAGACGAATTCATGAAACGAGGCAGGCTAACTACTGAAAGTCATGCCGCCGAAATTACAGACTTTAAAGCTAGACTCTCTAAGCTGCTAGAAGAAAAAAGCGCAGCAAGAAATCAGCTAAGGGCTGCTTTGAATGAATCGGCGGGAAAAGACGCAGAACTACAGCGCTTAGGAAAAGAATTAATGGATTCCGTCGACAGAGAAAGGCAAGTAATGGCGGACAAGGCAGTGGTGGAGGAACGAATACGACAACTTCAACAGGCCGTCGAAGACCTGGAGGGGCAAATAGAGTGGCAACTGGAAGTAGTTGAGGACCAAACTCGTCCCGAAGAGGAAAGGGAAGCAGCTCAAAGGGAATTAGAGGCTCTTCAGGAAAGGGTTGCAGAATTACAGGCGCAAAAGGACAACCTGGAAAAGGAGCTGGGGCTTACCACCAAGGAAAAGGTAAAAAGGGCCCTTTTGAAGTATGGCGTTCCACTGGCATTTGCGATCGCTATTTCAAGCGTAGTAGGCGTGATCTTGTCCGCGCTTAAGGCTACAGGCGCTAGCGTAAAGAAATTAGGCAATGGGCTGACGGACTTGGGGAAAAAGATGGCGGCCGGCTTGCCTGGGCTGCTTGGTAGCGTTCTTAGCCTGGCACTTAGGGCCGGCGGTGAACTGTTGAAGTTCGTGGGGAATAATGTCTGGATATTAGTCGTAGCTATTGGGGTGGTCCTCCTGAAGAAGGTTAAGGGTTAGCCTTCTCATTGGGCGGTGCCCTGCTTTGAGGATAATGAAAGACAGTATTAGCGCCGCCCTGGTAATTCGGAACCAACGGCAACACACTCATGGTAGAAATGGGCTCATGACTCCAGGCTGCATTAGTGGGTCTGCGACCTATGCGATTTATTCCAAACTTGCCGTTATCAGAAGTGACTTGCAACTTAGCATATTTACAATTGGCTAGCATATGAAAAGTCACTGGCGTTAGGTCTTCAGTGGACCCAGTGTAGGGCTCCATCGAAAAATGGGTAACTTTCCTAGTGTTCGTTGAAGTTCGATAAGGAAGCAGAGGCTCATTATTTTCATCGATAAGCCTAAACCCCACATTTGCATGCGTATTTGCATTAATGCTAATAGTGCAAATGACCAATGCAGTCCCCCCAACCTCAACCCACATTCCAACGTCATGCCAAGCGCCGTTGTCATATCCCTCTTCATCTAAGCGGTGGATATAGCGCGTTTCCCTCACGTATGGATTCATATATTTAAAGGCTCATCACCGTCAAAGCGCTGATGGTCATGTGGTTATAGACAGTATTCCTTTGATTTTCTATGCTATTTATGCAAACGCTCCCGGAGTCATCTATGCGCATTTACAGCTTCACTTTCCCGTGGCAGTCGGCAACTAGATGAAAAGTCCAAACGGAAAGATTCTCAGAGCTATTCGTTGGCGGCTCTACTGAGAAATGCGTAGGCTCTCTGTTGTTCGTCTTCGCGCGCATGGGCTGTAATGCCCCGCTGTCGTCGCAGAAACGAAATCCTACATTCGCACTGCTAACGGCCCCCAAAGAAAGACTGCATAATATCAACTTCTTTCCGGAGTAGTTCAAATCCACGGACATTCCGGTAACATCAACCCAAGAGCTCTGGTTGTATTTTTTCTCGCCTGTGTAAGTCGTATAAACACAATCTACTCCAGCTACGTAGGGGTTGTTCATCGCCATATATAATAGCTCAGACCAACGCCTGCGGTGGCTAAGCCGGCCTTTAGCAGGTTATGGTCATATTCCTCAGGTATCGTAGGCAGGACCTTCTTTTGTGGCTTCTTCTTTGGTTCGGGTTTTTCTGCGTGTTCCTTTTTTGGCTCCTCTACGAAGTGAGGAATGCCCTTGGTAGTATCAGAGTTTACGTCATTCGCCCCAAACTTCATGTCTTTGGTAGCTCGTTGAAGTTTGTTGTTATAACCCACGACGGAATTAGCGTTGATAACCAAATTACTTGGCATCAACCAACAACCAGGACTCAAAGCATAATCTAGCCGCACTTTAGATTGCTGCACCGCTAATTGATATCTCTGCACCGACTTGGATATGTCATTTTCTATTATTGCGGACTCAAACAGGGTTAGGAATTCTTGTTGCGTTTCCCGCGAAGCACCTTGGGATCCAACAATGGGGCTGCGGGTATTTACCTGCGCTCCCAGGATGCAGTAGACGAATGCTTCAATGCTGCGGTTGATCCTGGCTAGGTTTCTTAGGCCTTTTCCTTTTAATAATACGAATGGATCCCAAGGACTGGGGTAAATCGTCTCAATCCTATCGATCAGCGTAACGTCATTCTTGCGACCACCCAAGTCATAAAACTTTAGGACCCCAGGGTATTTTTGATGATACATGTCTGCCGGACGCACGCCGTCAACATGCCAAGCATAGATAATACCCAAGCCATGCGTGGCGCCCTCCCGATAACGAAAGTCTCTTTGCTGCGGCTTAAACTCATTCATTAGCCTTTCTAGGGCAGCGGAATCGTAGTGGTTATCCATTCGATTGAATGGCTTTTCCCCCGGTAATGGTACGCTAAGCTCCTTCAATATGCGCCGCATAGTAAAGGCAACGTGGAACCTTAGAAAGGCAATGTCGAACATATTCGCGGCAACCCCGCAGCCCTTTGTAGCCGCCCAGACGGCAAAGTTTAACTGCTGCGGCCAGTACTTAAAGTTAGGCCCCTTTAACCATTCGTGGGCTTCTTTTCCTGAAGTGTGCTTAAGCTTAAAATCCTTAAAGATATCCCTTATTACTACGTCAAAGGTTTGCTTACCCACTGGAATCTTCAAATGCGTCACTATCTTATCAAAGTCGTTTATGCCACCTTCGGCATCATAAAATGGGTAATCTTCCTTGGTTATCAATAAATTCTCCGGGAAATTAGGCTGTACCTCCTTCGTTATTGACAAATGCTGTGCCTCTTTCCTCTTCTCATGCGGCTCCAAGTCCGCATTGCTGTACATTCTGGAGCCTTGGTAATAAATACCGTCGGGTCTTCTTTCGAACTTACTAGGGTCTGCATGCGGAAACATCTTCCTAAAGGCCCTCCAGTTCCAGTAATCCCGGTTGTCGTGATGTGGCTGCTCCTCAATATCATTCCCAAAAGCGTCGTACATACTATATATAATGGATGTTATACCATCAGCACCTAAGTTGTACCCAGATGTTCCCAATTATCACACTACGGCACCAATAACGGAACCTAACGAAATGAATGCCGAAAACGTCAGGCTCAATAAAGCAAATTTAATCCTGGCTTACTTGGAAGGGCAGACAAAACACTACGAAAAAGTTAGGAAGAAATACGTCAGAGCCCGGAGTACGCTACATAAGATTGCGATAACTTCAGGGTCCATATCTGTTGTGTTAACGGGCTCCGGCGTTGCTACTTCGCTTACTGGGCCGGGAATAATTGTTGGAGTTCCTTTGGCCGGCGTTGGGGCAGCCTGTGGTATCATTTCGGCTGTTGCTACGGGTATTATGAAACAGTTGTCAAGCAAAATATCCAAGCATGACACGACAATAGCTCTGTCTAGGGCTAAAGTAAATACTATTACCGACCTTGTTTCAAAGGCTTTGCGTGACCGTAAAATAGATGATGTAGAATTCTCGCTCATTCTAGCCGAAGAGGAAAAGTACGAGAAATTAAAGTCGGACATGAGGAACAAAAAAACAGTCGTAAAAGATCTTTCCGAGGAATCTCGCAAAAAGATCTACCAGGAGGCAAAAGAAGAGCTTCAAAGAAAGCTTGCTCAGTAAACATCTGCTTTGAAAAGAGCGTGACGGGATTTCGTTTACATATCGAACGACAGTCTGGAAATTACGCGTAATCTTATGGCATAAGATCCACTATCTTCTTGGAATCCATCCTAACAGGGGGTGGTTGGGGTCGATTTCGTGAAATATTTCGTAGATTACGTCAGGGTAATAAGGAATATCCTTATCCAGCCGACAAAACATCCACTCGGCTTTTGTCATATCAGAAACCTCGGGAATAGACTTACCGGTAATTTCAGACAAAAGATAGGGAATAGCTTTGTAATATTTCCCTAGTTTTAATTTTTTCAATGTCTTCCTTAAGCTTTGCGGGGTTGGCTCTTCTAAGTGGTCTATGATTTTCTTCTTTACTTCGGTGTCTAAATATACCGGCCGATAACCTTGGATATGACTCATCCAGTCCCTAAAGTATTTTATTCTCTTATAAGGTGTTTTCGTACGACCTCCATTGGCGTAATACTGCTCTCTGGTAGCATTTGGTACGGCATTGCGAATATTTTTACCACACTCGTAACACTGTGCTGACGTGTCGTCTTCTATTTGCATTTTTTTACCACAACACCAGAAACCCTTGGGCTTGGGTATGTTAACTTTGGGTCTTAGACAAATTATACAGAAGTCATAAACAAACTCTTTACATTCGTGCATCGTATATCCAACAAATATCTTAACCCTCATTTGCGACCCTTTAATTTCCAACACAGCAGCAGTAAGGGACTTGTCGCGCGGGTATTTCCCGTGCCGGACCGTTCCTCAAAACGCCTGTTAAACCCGTGCATCTTCGACATCGACCGCGAGTCCCCCTTACTGCTGCTGATAGAGATGTTTCTTGGAGGTGATTACAAGGTACACTTCATATATACAGTCATATTCCATTCAATAAAATGTTATATTTATGGACTAGGTATTAAGCATAAAAAGTTGTATTTCCTTATCTGCGTAAGTCGTTTATCTTTTCAGTTCCTGCTGCTGGTTATGGGCCTCACTGCAGCTAATTCCAACTATGCTTGTTTGTGGTGCAAAGTTTTTAAGAAAGACAGGTATATGCTTAAGTACCCTAGCTTGCCTTTCATATTTTATTCATTGTTGTTAGGATAACGACAAGTAAATGTATCCACATGCTGATTAAAAAAAAAAAAAAACTTTAAAAAAGATAAATAATAATTATTGTTTTCTTAAGGGGTGACATGACCAAGCCAGACAACTACTACAATGAGGCACCTCTCAAGAGAACACTGTAGGAACTGCATGAATGTGCCTGCAAATCAAAGGGAGAAAACTACTGTTGTGCATTTCCACCTCTCCTTAATATCCCACTGGATCACATAATATTGGATGAACTACATTTAATGCTCCGCATAACAGATATTTTAATTGGTAACCTTATTGAAGATGCAATGCAGTGGGATGATAAGGAGAGTTTTCTCAGCCATGTGAGTGGAAAGCAAAAAATCCATCTTGACAAGCTCATCAATACCATCAATAGCTGTGGGGTTTCTTTCTCAGTCTGGGAAAAAAGAAATACAGATGGAAAAGGATCGGGTACTTGGGATTGGACAAGTTTAATGGGGGATGACAGGAAGAAACTTATGAAAGATCTTCCCAGCAAATTGGAGACTGTAATACAACAGGATACTGTAAAAACAGTAGTAGAATTGTGGAAGGTACCCATGTTAATTCAAATTTCAATTTAAATCCAAGTTTAATCCAAACAATTGAAGCTAACAAAATATGATATAAAGTTATTTGCTGTATTTTTTATAGGAATTTGCCAATATGTACTTCGACTTCATTTCTTCCTTTGAACCAACTAACATTGATGAATACCGTCAAAAGGTAATTTGCAAATTACAAGATTTAAAATTTGTCTGCTATCCTAATGCTAAAGGAAATTTCTTTCTAGATGAAAAAATGGATTGACACCTTTGCTGAAGTGGGGCATAAAAGGATTGGATATGCCAGAGAACGTGTGACATGCTATATGCATGCAGCAGCATACTACATCCCACAAATGGTGAAGTTGCACAAAAATATAAAACAGTTCAGTGGCCAAGGTACAATTAACTGAAACATAACTACATTAAATTTTTAAGCACAAGTAATATAATGCTGATACATAAACTTGCAGGTGTGGAAAAAAACAATGATGATGCTCGGAAAATAATACAAAGAAAGAGCAATCACACTGATGACCCCGCTGAAATCCTGCGTGCTGAGTTCAGAATCAATGCTTTGAAGCATAGGGAGAGAAAGCCCAGAAAATATACCAAAAAAAATTCAGAATACTGGCAAACCAACATCAAAGCAAAACGCAAAGCACGCAAGAGAATCAGCTATGACAAGGTCCCTGAAGTTTTGCCAAATGAAGCACCTCCTGTAATGGCTGAGCCACCTACCCAGCAAAATAATAGAGCAAAAAGAAAGCAAGCTGTGTATTCAAGAAAAGGGGGGGAAAATGCCAAACGAACCAAGAAACAATAAGACATGTATGAGTAATATATATATATAGTATGCAATTAGGAGACCTTCATGGGCATTTATAATGGCTAGCCATATCAGCATAGTGCCAAAATATCTATGTTTATTAAGTGGAATGCAAATGAGGATGAGTCTGTATCTGATTTACAGACTTGAATATGATTAAGATTTTCTATTGTGCTTTGTTCATTGATTATTTATAATACAGTATTCATTTATGAATTCTTATTAAGAGATATAAGCTTAAAGGGTATAAGTTAATTATTAGAATCATCACCAAGAGCTACTTTTATGAAAGAAAAAGTCAATTTCTCCTGAAATGCTCTTGGTGTTGGATGGTGCCCTTCAAGTACACTATATTTTTTGGGTGACCGGGAGATATAAGATCTAACTTTCATGGGGTAAAAGACTTTTATCTCCTGGCCATGGGAATCTGCAGAGTAATCCCAAAACTCTGGAAAATACTTCCTTGGGAAAGCTGACTTTTCTAACAAGTGCCATCTCTCATGAAGTGTCCATTTTCCCTCAAAAAGGGATTTATAAACGTCTCCCCTGAATGAGATGGTTACTGGAAGCCTTGATTTTGATTTAAGGTGTTTCTCAACCGCAACCCTGAATGAAGTTACTTCTGAAAAAATGATAGTTTCCTCAATTACTGGATTATTGAAAAACCTGAAAAGGAAATCAATAAAATGCGATTAGTAAATGAAGCACCTTTGACCACAGAAAACTTCCCCATTTTTTAAATATATTGTATATATAGTGGTGTTTTATTTTTGTATGCTGCTGTAAATATTCAATACATAATAAAAGCTTAAATAACTTGTAAGCAGCAAAAATCAATAAATCATACCGGACACAATCAAGTGAAATATTTTCTTCTGGTTCCCAGGTGGAATCGAAAGGAGAATATCCCCGCCACAAAACTAAGTATTCAGTAGTCCCCTGTTAGCGAATAAAAATAGCACATAAGCAGAATTCTATAAGCACTACAATAAGTTTATTTATGAATTATGTATGCTTATCAATTACCAGAAACAAAGAAATTCAACTCACCGTAACATTTTCTCGCTTCGTGATGAGTCGCTCCACTTCCCATAGTCTCCCCTTTCCTTTGATTCTAGTAGTTTGAGACTTGGGAAGAATATCCGCAGAAGAAACATTGTTTAAAGTTGAATAAAACCCTTTTTCTCGTCTTTCGCGACCAGCCGCCATTTTGAATTCCGGTTGAATTCCTTAGATTATGCTAATTACTTCGAGCACATGAACCAATCAGGTATACGCTCAGACAATACGAGGATTGACAGATGATTTGATATGGCCGAGTGAACTTAAATAAGCACCTCCCACTATGATTCGAGTTTTCTGGCGATGGACAACGTAACAGATCAAACATAAACCAGACCATTACCTGAATTAAGTAAATCCACAAGCCATTTTGCCAGGCAAATCCAAGTATAGAAAATAAGCACCAAGACTATGAACATGTACTATATAAAGGTGTATACTTAGGAAAAGCAAAGAGATAGTATGTTGCTTTTCGTTGACAATTCGTACGGTCAATTACAATAATTATTATCTTTCTTAATGACATGACCTTTATAAGGTCAATTGAACTCAAATTTATATGGTAAAACAAATCATACCACACAAACCAGACTCTTTACTTGCATACAAGCACCGGAAGTCACCACATAACAATGGCTAAATCATAGGCCATATCACCAGGCAAAGATGAAAATATATAAACATCTTTACTAGTATATAGAACATGATATAATGAACATGTATTTTAGAGATGTATACTTACGACTATTTTCATTGTAACGCGCTGAACGAGACAACAGTGGCGACAGTGTTCAATCACACAAATAGTTTGGTACCTTTATATACTTTTATATTTTTATTATATAATTTGCAATATAATAGGTTTGTAAGGGGAAAAAAAATACAATACAAATTGATACAAATTCAAAACGATAATTATTATCAAATATATCTAGTCTGCAGTCTGCGGTCTGCGGTCTGCGTTTGTCCGACACCGCGAATACCCTACATTTCATATTCTGGCTGCGTTACCAGCGTGGTTGGTCCTTGTAGTGTAGTGTTAACACATCGGACTAGATTACCGAAGACGTGGGTTCGAATCCTGCCAGGGGCATTTGATATTTTTCTCTTATTCTCTCTACTGTAATAATAATCATGCTTTTGGTTTGTGGGCTACCGGAATATGAAATGTAATCTGATCTGATTGTTACTCATCATGCAAAGCCAGAATTCTTTTTTTTTTTTTTTACATCTAATTTTTTATTTATTTATTTTTTACAATATTTTTTACAACATGTATAATTCTTACTTGACAACAATACAAAAAAAAAATTTTTTTTCTTTACAGAGGGTCGTCTAATTTACAATGCTACTAATTTTTTAATTTATTTATTTGAACTATATTTTAGATATCACTATTTCATCCGTTCGATATTCCAATCAACTTACAAAATCACCCTAATCTTTTCATATTTTTTTAAATGCACTAACAATTTCGACCTTTTTTTAGCTACTTCATATTCTAACTTTTCATAATATCTTAAACTTGTTTGAAAATCATTTAACACTGGAATTTTTTGCTTGCTTCTACACTGATACACAACATATTTCCACAAAACAAACAAAAAATTGACCAAAACATCTTCACTATTTCCTAATAGAATATTTTCAAAATTTAAGACAGGAAGTACTATTGAAGCCCCTTTTAGCCATGCACAACACTTGAAATAAAAATTTCTAGTTTCAACACACTCTACATAAAAGTGAGACATTGTTTCATTTTCTTCTAAACAAAAACTACATTTTGGAGAATGGACTAGTTTGAAAACATACAATTTCTGATTCAGATATAAGCAATTATTTAAAATTTTATACTGAAAAGCCCTTAATTTTGTATCTATAGTACTTTCGTAAATCCTTGAATAGACCGATGACCAATCAATACCTTCAATTTTCAACTTTTTTCCTATACATTTTTGGGCAGTTGCTTTAAAATCCTTCCATTTGATCAACATCCAATAAATCATTTTTGTGTTTATCTTTTCCACCGGATACCTCTTATATCCCTTACCGATGTAGGTAACTTTCTGCATTGTTTTTAATCTGTCTCTACCCAAACTAATTTGCTGTCTTAGTTTTATTTTCCATTCTTTTGGAATCGCATTTAAAATGGCTCTCCATAATAGATAATCCACGTCACTCCACCCTTGTTCTTTAGCTTCTTTCCATGTCGGTTCCTTTCCTAACCATACCTGATGCACTGACTTCACACCTTTCATTGCTAGTCTTTTTATAGATATATTTTCAGCATTTACCTTTATCAGTCTATTGAACCAGATTGGTTGTCTTAGAATGTCGTCTTGATTTGTTAAATTAATTTTACTAACTTCTGACCATGCTTGAATTATTTCTTTATAAAATTTTGGAATGTATTTTATTTGGGCTAATAAGGCAGCCTGATCTAAATTTTCCTCAAGATATTGTAATCCTCCTATCTGCTCAAAGATTTTCTCACATACTGACCTCCAGTAGACATCTTTTTCACTATTTCTAATCTTTAAAGCCCACCTTATGCTGTTTGCTCCTATCATCGAGTCTAAATCGGGAAGGCGTATTCCCCCTTGATCAAAATCATTTATCAATGTTGTATATTTAATTTTGGGTTTTTTACCGTTCCAGATAAAATTTGCGATTTCATCTTTCACATGTTTTACATAGTGTAGAGGTGCACTTAACACAGAAAGGACATAACACAGTTTACTGATGGCTAAGCTCCTAACAATTACCGCCTTACCATATACAAATAAATTTCTTTGTCTCCACATATTTAGTGTAGCTTTAAATTTTTCAAAAACTCTATCAAAGTTATTTACTTCCATCCATTCCTGGTTGTGAGAAAAATATACGCCCAAGATTTTTATACCTTCATTATGTAAGTTTACCTTCTTTTCTATTGTAGAGGGCAGCAAATCAATATCTTTCACTTGACCAATCCATCCTACTTCTGATTTTTCTAGATTTAATTCCAAAGAAGAAAATTTTCCAAAATGTTTTAATATTTCCAGGGTATTTTTTAGCGATGGAATATCCTTTAATGTAAAGGATGCATCGTCTGCAAACAAGGCCAATTTTATCTCTTCCAGTGAATTCCTCTGTAACTTAACTCCATGTATATCACAATTACTTCGAACTAGCTCTGCCATTACTTCTATCACCAAAATAAACAAGTAAGGTGAAATAGGGTCACCTTGCTTCGTACCTCTCTCTAATACAAAGAAATCTGTAACATTTCCATTATTTTGAATACAGCTTTTGATATCCGCCAACAAAACTCTAATCCACTGTATGAAATTTTCACCAAAACCGAAATGTTTTAGAGTTGCAAAAATGAAATTATGCTCTACTGAGTCGAAAGCTTTCTGAAAATCTGCAGCGAAAAGTACATAAGAGGCATAATTTTCTACAGCAAATTCAAACAAATCAGCAATATACCTCAAAAGCTCTTCAATATTTCGCCCTTTTACAAAGGCGGCTTGGTTCGGATGAATTAATTTTGGTAGTAATTTCATCATTCTTTCACTGAGTGCTTTACTACATACCTTTACGTCAACGTTTATGAGACTAATTGGATGCCAGTTTTCTATAAATCTAACATCTTTGTCAGGTTTTTCTAATAGCGTTACGATTACTTGTCTTTGAGTTGTAGTTAAGAAACCTTTTTCAAAACTATAATTAAAAGAATTTACCATTTCCTGGCCCAGTTCTTTCCAAAAGCATATATAAAATTCTTTTGGTAGTCCATCATTGCCAGGAGTTTTATTGTTTGCCATTTTTTTCAAACTTTCATAACATTCTCCTGTTGTTAGATAACCTTCTACTTTTTTTCTATCTTCCTCATTTAATGTCTTTGTTGCAAAGCCAGAATTCTATTCTTTACGATATATACGTACGGTCATGTTTTAAATCATGATAAACTTTTATGAGCAATTAAATATCTGAAATACGTTCTCGACATTTAGAAATCCCGATAAGTTCTGTTCAAAAAACATTCTGAGCAAACGAACATACAATAACAACGAGACAAACTAACTAGCAAGTCAGGAAGCGAGTTAGGAAGCGAGTTAGGAAGCGAGTTAGGAAGCGAGTTAGGAAGCGAGTTAGGAAGCGAGTTAGGAAGCGAGTTAGGAAGCGAGTTAGGAAGCGAATTAGGAAATCATACATTCTAGCCAAGATTGTCTTAAGGTGACTAGCTACTTTATCAAGAAATCATTACAAAATGTTCTTAGAAAGATATTTTATAGAGAGTTTAACGCTGATTTCAAAAATGAAAAGAAAAATTGGCTGTCCTGAGCTTGTTTTCAAGATAATGAATTTTGAATACGGCCATCTTGACAGGTTGAAAAGAAAATTGCCTGCGGAAATCAACCTTTTCACAAAACAATTCATAACTCACAAATTAAAAACTCAGAACATCTACTTTAAACACTATTTTCTAAGAACTAACTAAAAATATCTGAAAGTTTAAAAATAAGCTCAAATTCCAGCATGTTGTTAGCTAGATGAACCAAAATCGCAATCAAATGAGGACATTAAAACGCTTTTTTTTCCATTCTTTTTCCGACTTGCTTTGAATAGGGTATGAATTTTTTACTCTCTAGTGTCTTTTAAGAATAGGCACAGGTTTTTGTAACCTCTGGCGGCACATCTCTATCCAGAACCGGGTCGACTACAACCCCCCAGGATCCCATTGTCTAATAACCACTATAACCATTACTAAAAAGGTAAATTATACACCGTGAAAAAGATGAAAAAACTTACTGACGTTTCGGACGCTAGTCCTTCGTCGGAGTAAAAAGCCTTTTTACCTTTTTCCTTTTTACTCCGACGAAGGACTAGCGTCCCAAACGTCAGTAAGTTTTTTCATCTTTTTCACGGTGTATAATTTACCTTTTTATCATTACCGTTTCATTAGAAACACCGACGCAGCTCAGACTAGTTTTTAGCTAGTTATATCTTACTATTTAGTAATATTTGGTACTAAGAGTAAGTATTTGTTTCATGGTTTAGTGCGACCACTCTAAGAATTGCAAAGTTGAACTTGTTTACGATTTCGGCTCACTTACTTCAAATGAGCATTTGACTCATAGTACGAGTAGTTTATTATTTTACTTCATCCTGCATCTGTCCTTGATTCTTTTGATTTAAGTAAAGCTATGTCCGTGTGTGCGTATGCTCCGTGCTAAACATCATCACACACCAAACACCAGCTTTTCAATTTATTTTGAATTTCAATTTCTTGGGAACTTGATGTTCGAGTAGCCAGAATTACCTTCGTGGATACCAATTGAATGAACGGTAACAATAAAGCGTTTATTAAAATTTAAATAACAATATCAACATCGTAATAATAAGGTTTAAAGTAATAAAATATCCTTAATAAAGTACAAGCACTTAAGAATTGCACTTTTTATCAGAACCGAAATAAATTTAACACTAGCAGAACTGTCTAGGTTGCAGGATTTCAGTGATATGAAGCTTTAAGGACTACTAATTCCGCATCGCATCTAATTGTCTTTGAGTCCAATGGCTAAGAAAACGCCAAGAACTACTACATAAGACATCGTCTTCCGACATCGTGTTGAGAAGCAGACATATCCGTTGTTGAGCCAGCAAACATGTTGTTAGCGAACGAGAAACAGTCGCGTTACACCCATAAAATTAATAATTACCGGCTGATGAAGACGTTTTACTTGCGATTTCTTTTTTAAAATATATATTAAATATTCTGTAAATATTCTGTAAATATTCTGTAAATATTCTGTAATAAAATATCATTCGCTTCCTAACTCGCTTCCTAACTCGCTTCCTAACTCGCTTCCTAACTCGCTTCCTAACTCGCTTCCTAACTCGCTTCCTAACTGGAAAGATAGGCATCCTCAATAACAACCCTTCATTACCTATACTTGCTCCAGACAGACAACAGAATGATATAGCTATAAAAACGCCAAAAAAAAATAGGCTAGAAAACACGTCAACATTGAGCCGACTCATATCTACATAGAGTGCCCTGGATAGAAACGAAAAACAAATAATCCCTGTTTTTGGATTACAGTATTTGGTGATTTTCCTGGTACAGGCTTTCACTTAAGGTGGAACCAAACTAATTCAGAGCGAATTATGGACAATTTTATTCTCGCTCGCTTCGAAAAACAAATGCGTCAATTTAACTGTATTTTTTAAATGTTTAGCCTATTACGGCCGAAAATCAAACAGTGCTATTTTTAGTTTTTGGCTTTTTTCTCCTCATCCCCAGGTACGATGTTTCTGAGATTTTCAGAATCTTATTATCTAGTTCTATTGCAGCCTGTGTATAAATTTGGATGGAAAGTCTTGGGCAGAAAAAAAGTTATGACGCTGCTTGAAAATTCGATCCAAAATTTGAAGCATATAAGACATCGCGCTGTAGAAACCCCACCATTGAATGGATTGCCTTGAAGTTTTCGCATAACTATTCAGTTCCAAGTATTGCGGACGAGCCTTACGAAAAATCAGCATCAAATTTAAAAAACTCATTGAATAAATGTTTTTTTACTAATTGTCGTTGTAAACCTCAAAAATGAGAGTATTGCTAAAAATCACATTTTCGCCTTTTTCTTCAAAACGGCTCCAAGTTTTTTCTTTAAACTTCCTACATCAATAGACCAGAGATTTATCTAGATGGTAGTGAAATTTCTACAGCCTGTCCTATCCACACTTTGGAGAAAACGTTTTTTAAAGTGAGGAGAAAAAAGCCAAAAACTAAAATAGCACTGTTTGATTTTCGGCCGTAATAGGCTAAACATTTAAAAAATCTTAAAATGAAATACACTGTTAGAATCTAGGATAATCCAAGCACATTATATGAAAAATACAATTAAATTGAAGCAATAGTTTTGCGTGCGAAGCGAGCGAGAACAAAATTGTCCAAAATTCGCTCTGAATTAGTTTGGTTCCACCTTAATCGTGGTTGGATGTGAAGTTGAAAAGACTAATAGCATGCATTCGCTTTATTATTTCCATTTTGTAGCCATTTATCTTTTGACATTCATGCAGTATTGTTTGTGCCTGGTATGAACTGATGTTCTATAATGAACACAAACCTGTGGCTTCTAAAGCGATCTCAGTCAGTGTTGAATAGGGATTTCGATCCTTTACAGATCTGACACGCTTATATTCAATAGATAGAGATATTCAGGCTGTTGAAGAGTCGCCTGTGTTATTGCTTTTGGTTATCCATTTGATTAACACTTACCTTGAGCAGAAGAATTGAAGTACAACAATAAAAGGACGACAAAACTCTTGGTCATCCACAGGGATTCCATGACTGTGTCTTTTTTCCAAGCTGAACTGACGAATCTAGTGAATACTAGTGCTTATAGATGATTTGCTTTTGGTAAAGCTTCAGCCAGGCATATAGGCAATTTGTACTGCGCATGCGCGCGTTAATAGAAGACAAAAGAATTTTAGCCGCCATTTTGTTTGGAATGCACAGTCTGTGGGTTTTCTGATCAACGTTCTCAGAATTTAGAGGCATTCGATGGAAGAGCTTCAAAGAGGATCAAAACTAGAGACGAAGGACTAGCACATGAGCATATCAACAAGTACATCGTCCTTTTATTTGGAGATAAATCACTCGTCAAAATGTGCCCGAAAGGGAAAAACCTCAAGACATGGTTATCTTTGTTCCTGTTGTATTTAAAATCTAACCAGTAAATTGAGGAAATCTTTCTTTAAGGTGAGAAATTATTCTTTGATGTTTTCATTTTGTTGAATTATAACTTTTAGTTGAAAGCTGATCGTCTAAAATAGGAGGCTGTTTGATGGCAAAATTCGCGTGTAAGCTAATTTTTACTCAAATTCAAAGTCAATTTACTCGAAAGTTTTACTATTCCCCAAGATGGAAATTACCTCTATTAGAATGGCCTTTCTTTTATCTTTACAGGTGTGCAATTTTTTTGTACTGAAAAATTGTGTGGCATATGGTGTTAAAGAAAATGTTAAGACCATCCCAGCTACCTCAGCATATCCTCAAATCTTGGGTAATTTTCCTTGTTTAGGTTTACCAAGATCTTCAAGTTGTTGGTTGTTGAAATATCTATATAAGGTAGCTTGAACACCTCAATCTTGTTTATTGTAGTTGTTTTTTAAATTGCTTATCTTTGTCACCAAAAATATTTGCATAGTTCGTAAGACTTTTATTGCTAAAATATCATTAGAGTGAATGCTACCCCGAGTAAGAAAAAGTAAAATTTCTATTTATTTTTGCTTTTCCCCAAATTTCTATTTGTTATCATTTAAGAGCTAATAAGCTATAGAATTAACTGGGCATAGTCATTTGCCTTGAAAAATTGTGCAGGCTTTACACAGTAATTTCAAACAGCTGACCTGTCATGCCTAAATCGGCCATCTTGGCTCACTGTTGTACGCTAATGCAGTAAACTCGTGTTCTTTTCACACTCTAGAAATGACAAGGCAGGTCTAATTTGTATTAAAATCTAAAAGTAAAAACAGAAGTTGTGGCCTTAAACCATTTTTTGAAGATTTTTCACTTTCACTATGTAAATAACTAATATTACACTATGTGCTATGAATGCATGGATAAAAAAGGATATATAAGGTACTAGATAGCTATAGAGGAAGTTTAAAGGGTTACAAACCATGGAAGAAATAAAAACTATCATAGCTCTTAGAGCTGCCCAAGGTAGCTAATAATCTAGCTACTTACAGTCTGTAATAAGTGGTTTCCAAAATTGTTGAAACAATTTTCAGTTGATGTGAACTTCCAGAGAAATTTGTTATAAGCTTATAATTATTAGGATCTATATATCCCAACCTCTCAATGGGGCCTCAGCCATAATCTTTAGGAAGAAATTTCTTTACATACTAATTAGGAAAAGGATAATTAAATGTAATAACAATATAGTTTCTTTGTTCCTGTCTATAGGTAGAGGTGTATGATGAAAAGGTAGTCTGCTGGTCCTGAGAAGAAGGAAGGTGGATAGGAATGAATTATTTTTCAAACTACAAGGAGTGGATGTTGTTTTGAATTGTTCCTTTCTATATTTTCATTGTAAAGACTAAATTAAAGTTAAAATTTAATTAAAACGACAAGCTGCACTGTTGTATTGATGTACTGGTCCAATCCTATGACAATCACTTTAGTAAATGAGGCTGCAATATACTATCATTTTTAGTCTAATATATAGATGTCCACAACTGACCAGGTCTGACCAAATTTATTTTTTAATCTTGGGATGACAGCATCATTAGGATTAATTTACATGGGTATCTCATGACATTTTTCATGGATGGTGATACAATTAATTTGATTATATGCTATTCTGTTAATTATCTGCACAGGTTGTTCATGATCATGGTTATGAAATGAATAAAACTAAAGATTTCTTTTACTTCATATGTAAATTAAGCTGGGAGGGGGGGGGGGGGGGGGGGGGGCTTATTCATTTCAGGTAGTTTGATAGGGGCTTATTGGCTCATTGGAGAGGGGGACTTAAGTATTGATTTAGCCCAAATGCAGTAGGTTCTAAGCTGTCAGGTTCGTCATTTCACCAATATGTTCGATTACAGTACAGACCCATAGAAACCTGACTTCGATTTGTTAAATTCACAAGGAACTAGAGTGCAGAGTGGGAAAAACTGAAGTGGGAAGGTCATGCAACCGAAAATAAGGGCCAAATTAGTGTGATTTAACATGTTGTTGAACTATCAAGACTTTAATAAATCACATTTAATCAGTACACATGTTTCTTTAATAGGGAAGGTTTGGCTTTAAAAAATTCTTTCTTTAGAAAGGGGGTTACTTATTAGAAAGGGGGGTTTATTCGAGAGGGGATGCTTAATAGAGGATTTACGGCAAGTGCATATATACTTTATTGGGCCTTTTCTTTCTCTTATATATTAAGTCAGTCTAACCATGAAACATGAGTAAAAAAGGAAATTTTACCAGTTAGAGAATTTTCTATGATTGTAACCACTTTCAAATATGCTTGCAAGATGAAAACAAGTACAGTACTTGTACAGTGAAATAATAATTATTCACGACTCTACCCCAACGCGGTGATTGTAGGTTAATTTAATTTAGGAATAAACCATCAATCTTGTCATTAAGAAAGAATTAACCGAGTTACCTCCCTTACCTCTTTATCGCAGTTTTCTAGTCAATCTTACTAGATCTTCCATTATTCTTAAATTCGCTGATCATTTCTCTCAAAACTACGTCAGGATACAAATTAGAACTTAAACTAATATTACACAAAATTGCAAGAGCATTGAACTCATTTAACGCGATCTAAAGCGAACGGGAAATACAGAAAACATTGATCGTTTCCCAACGATTTTATGCTCTGGGAATTCTGTTGTTTGCTAATGATCGTAACATCAAATTCTTTCGCACCATGCACGGTCCATACTCGCTTGGCTGCTTTCCGATTTACTCCCGAAGTATGGTTCTTTATTTAAACTCAAAAGTCTGGCTCGCATCTTTCTTGAAGTTTTATTTGAGACATGTTCGCCGATTCTATTCACTCACACTGACAAAGTACATCATGACAAACGTCCCACGTTTGAATTTAAAAAAAACCTGTTTATTACCAAACTTCGGGAGTAAATCGGAAAGCAGCCAATCGAGTATGGACCGTGCATGGTGCGAAAGAATTTGATGTTACGATCATTAGCAAACAATATAGAATTCCCAGAGCATCAAAAGTCTGAGTTCAACTCTCCTCCACAAGCTGAAACAAAAATAAACAAATGCTATTGAGAACCGGGCAGGTAGGTCATCCAGCCGACATAGATATCATGCAAGTAGCATGCATGTGATATGTAACACGCGGTGAATAAACCTTGGCTTTCATGACAGTCACGCATTACGTATTTTTCCTGTCTATATCTATTGTCTTCTCCATATTGAAGTAAATCAACGACACTTCCATGGCAGAATTTCTACAGGGTAATTGGCTATGGACTATTCGGCACGAATACTAAGCCTGCAAATAACGATTAATGGTTATAGTTATTTTTTGCAAAAACTCTCTTTATTTTCTTTGGAATCATCAGGTTGTGTTGGTGTCATGGTGATTTTCCACAATGTTCTTGTTGGTGTACTGCCTGGGCTCATGTCGATCTTGTAGACTCACATGACTTAAATTTGTAAAGCAATACAGTTAATCAGTAGTCACGCAGCAATGAATGTAGACCACACTGTTATATGAAGAAACCAAAATGTCAAAGTTTTGATTTCACTTGGACTATTTTGACGACGTCTGTTAAGTATTGACCTGTATGTCAACCTTTTCAGTAGTGTGTGACTAGCAGTTACTAGTTAATCTACAAGTCTTGTTAAAAGTAGCTAGTGATCATGTTGTTAGTAGGTCAGTGAATGATCCAATATCATTAATAAAACTATACTCGAGACTAAATCATGAGTCATCTTGTGGTCTTTGCTTTCACATCACATGCAAATCACCTGTTGAGACAAGATTCCTGGGTCGGGAGAAAACAACACAACAAACAAACTCAACTCACATAAGATCCAGTCTGAGCCATGGCTCGAACCCGGACCACAGTGGTGAGAGGCCACCCATGCTGACCTAGTACAATGAAGGCATTCAATACAATTCAGCACTAAGAATAAGAGTGCACTTTATCTCATTGAAAGGAATTACTTTGGTCAAATGATGGATACACTTCCATCCTCAGGCCTCACGTGACCTGGTGGAGTAGTCACGTGATCATTACAGCAACCAATTCAGCAGCAGGTCGAGGAGAATGATGGAAAACGTGAGACTTGCTTTGCCAACTACAGAACCTGAAACGAAAACCAAGTAAATTTGTAAAAGGGATATAGTGATAAAAGGTATGTAGGTAGGTTAACTCTATTTAAACACGCTTGCCCCGTCAACTGAAGCTGATTTCCACAAAGGGCGTGTGGATGAATATTACAATGAAAAGCTAATACTATTTTATATTCTAATCAATAATCAATCAAAATAGAAATGAAAATAAAATAAATATAACTGTTAATTAAGCTACAATAATACATTGTAAATTAAGTAATAAATTAATTTGTAGATGCCAAGAAATAGATAGAGTGTGAGTGGCAATTTCAGATTTGAATATAATAATAATAATAATAATATTTTATTTATATAGCGCCCTTTCCTAAAATGTCCAAAAGCGCTTTACAAACAAATAATAATTAATGATAATAATTAATAATAACAATATCTGTAATATCAAAATCAAAAAACTATGTAATCTAAAAGTCAATAAGATTTAACGAATGATCAATGAAAAGCTTTGCGAAATAAATATGTTTTGAGATAACTCTTGAAAATATTTAAAGATGTACTACATTTAATTTGCAGTGGCAAGGCATTCCAAAGCATTGGAGCAGAAATAGAAAAAGCGCGGTATCCATAAGACTTTAGATTATAATTTGAAACCTTGAGTAACCTCTTAGAACCAGATCTCAAACAGCGTTGAGGAGCATAAGGCTCAAGTAAATCGCAGAGATACTTTGGCGCAATACCATAAGAAAAGCTTCTTTAACTAAATTCTAGGAAGAGGTAACTGCAGTGAGGTACTGGAGCCCCTTAAGTTGTAATTTTGTAACGCTTTGTTTTTTTGTTTTGTAAAGAGATCTACAAGACAGTCAGGGGCTATTCCGTTAAGTATTTTGTACATGTGCTTGGCTTTTGTTTTCTCTCTTTGGTTTTTGAGAGGTTCCCAGCCCAGAGCTTTCAAAGCTTCCTGGTGGGGAGTTTTATTACTCGTATAAGTGATTACTTTTGCAGATCTGTTTTGTAATTTCTGAAGAATTTTAGCGTGACCTTCAACAAGGGTGTCCCATACGTCACTACAGTAGTAAAAGTGCGGCTGTACTATAGCACTATGTATGCCAATCAGATTTTCTCTGATATGCTATCGACATGCTCATCACAAGACAAAAACTGGTCAATCCCCAAACCAAGAACTTCCTCAACTTCCTCTATTGATCTCCCAGTTGCTGTCAGATTAGTATCATCAGCAAACATACGAGGTATTGTTTGCCTTAGACACTCTGGTAAACCATTTATGTACAAGAGGAAGAAGAGCGGGCCAAGAATGTAACTCTGAGGAATTCCGCAGCCGATCCGGCTCTCTGAAGACAACACTCCATTTACCATTTACCTGGCATACCTGTTTACGACCCGCTAGAACTAGCAGTTTGAACTTTGAACTTTTGTTTATTTACACACATATAAATTTTTACAAGTGTTTAATACATATAATACATTTTGAAATAAAATACGAGATTTTTTGAGGAAAAAAATTACCAGAGTGTTGTTCATGGTACAGTGTGTGTGGTTGTCGAAATAGTGTGAACTTTCAAGTCCACAGCCACTTTAAATAATAGTAAAAAAATATGGGTGAAATAGGATCAAGATGGGGGAGTATATTATACCAATTACAGTTTAAATTAATGATAGCTATTACATACAAGAAGAATTGGAAATGGATTTACATTAAGATATAACATATATGCTATTTACAAAAAATTTACATAATTATATATCAATATACATATATATATACACATACATGTTTTTAATAAGATAGAAAGTAACTAACATCAAATTTATTGTAGTCTTATTAAGTGTCTTTTTAAATATGATTTAAATGCAGTCAGTGATTTGCTGTTTTTAATAGGAGTTAGTACGAGATGGTGGAGGGACAAGATTGTTTGTTGAAGCATATCTGGTATTATAAGTATGTTGAGATTTTGTTAACTTAATAATACGATGACAGACTGATACTGACCTGGAGGTTGGACGTCAAAGATCTGACAGTTACTAATATCTTCGGGGGGTCTGGGACTTGTGATGTTCTTGATGCAGCAATAATACTGGCCGGCGTCTTTAGGTTGTACGTCATAGATGGTCAAGGTGTGATCCTTGAAGCCATCCATGTTAGAAAAAACGTACTTTCCTTTGGATGAGTTATCTGATAATAATGAGAGAAGACAATGCGTTATACTTTTGGGAATGAAAAACTTAACAAAATATTCGATTTTTACATCCAAAACCGTAATAGTTTCTATCGAACTACACTTTCTATGGTTCCATAGACGTTTCCGAGAGTTCTTGAAAAAAAGAACTATAAGAATATCTACTTATTCACCCACGCATCCACCCACCAACCCACTGACGAACCATCCATCCCATCCTATCCATCCCATCCATTCATCCATCCATCCCTCCATCCCTCCATCTGTCCATCCCTCCATCCCTCCATCCCTCCATCCCTCCAACCCTCCATCCCTCCATCCCTCCATCCCTCCATCCCTCCATCCCTCCATCCCTCCATCCCTCCATCCCTCCATCCCTCCATCCCTCCATCCCTCCATCCCTCCATCCCTCCATTGATATATAGCTAGCTATCATGGCGGAAGGACGCGATTTTAACTCTCTCGTCGAAACTGATTTAAAATCAAATTTACCACTCAAACTAGAAAGCGACCGCGGTAAGCAAAGGATAAAATGGCTTGGTGAGTTCGAAGATTTAAAGGAATTTGCGAATTCAAGCCTTAAACTTAGTGGAAATTGGTCTTTTACGAGCAATAACGGAGGATTCCATGTTCTTAAGTCCGACACTGTAACTCTGTGTTTCTACCCAAACACGAAAACCTTGAATGTTCAGGGAGCGAAACAGGAATCAATGAAGGAAAAGATTATGTCTTTTATTTCTGAGGACAGCGAGGAACAAAATGGAAACTGTAATGTAGAATCAAGTCCCGAATCAAGCTCTGAATCAGAAGATGAATCTGAAGAAGAAGAAGAAGAAGACAAAGATGGCGTCGAGGAGGGACAAAAGAAGACCGAAGAATATGTTTCAAGTCAACCGAAACACGATGATATTCAAGTTCTTTTCTCAAGTAAGCCTCCCACTGGGGATAATCAATGCCCTGACTGCCAGAAAAACGCCAAAGATATCGAGGACTTGAAACGAAGACTACAAACTCTCGAAAGAAGATTTATGGAGTCAAATACTCCTTCCTATGAGGTTCTTCAAGCAAAATTCCAAATGCTTCAAGAAGAAAGAAACAATCTTTTATCATTATTATACTCGTCCAGATATTCAGCTCCAATCCAAAATTGGAATACTCCTCCATGTCCAATGTTTAACAGAACGTCCGTATATCACTCTGACGAAGCTAACTTTAATGGAAGCACTCTTAATTCACAACACAAGAAGCAGAAAGTTGCACAACAACGCAAAGAACGACAGACAACCAGAGAGATGAACCAAAACTCCGTTCAAAACGAAAATCAAAATAACGAACCCTCTAAAATACCCGAAGTATTCGTTATTGGCGACTCAATGCTAAAATACATCCAAGGAGATAAACTGTCAAGAGATCAAAAAGTCAAATGTATGTCGTATGCTGGTGCCACAGTGGAGGACACTGAGGATTTCATCAAACCTTCCATAAGGAAAAAGCCTAAGAAAGTGATAATACACTGCGGAACGAATAATTTGAACAGCGACAAACCTAAGGTGATCAAGAACAAGCTTATTAAATTAATTGAGAACGTTAAGAAGGAAAGTTCAAGTACTGAAATAGCCTTTTCCTTCATTATACGTCGAAAGAACAATCAAGTAATTAATAACAACGTAAATCAGGTAAACCAACTATTGAAGAAATATTGCGAAAGCAATAACATAAGTTTTATTTGCAACGACAATATTGACGATAGTTTTCTCAATAGAGGAGGTATCCATCTAAATCGTCAGGGGGTAATTAAGCTAGCTTCGAACTTTAGGAATCATATTAATAATCATTGATTTAATCAAGTTGTCAGTGCATTACCACATTGTTCATTTTCAAAGCTCTTCCAGACTAACGGTTTTAAAATGGGAATCTTAAATATAAATAGTTTAAGAAAACATATCGATGAGCTCAGAATTGTTATGTCCAATGACATCTTAGATATATTAGCCATTAACGAAACTAAATTAGATAGTAATGACTGTGATTCTCAGTTTTCCATCCCTGGATACGCGCTGATACGTCGAGATAGGAATAAACATGGAGGTGGAGTTTGTTTTTATATTCGTGACTCAATTAGTTTTCGTAGGAAAAATAACCTAGAGGATGATGAATTGGAAATAATAATTATTGAGATTAGAAAGCCGAATTCTAGTCCCTTTCTCGTAATAACATGGTATCGACCTCCGAAACTACCTTTAGATTTCTTTGATAAATTCGTAAACGTTCTTCATATTATAGAAGATAAATACAAAGAAATTTACATTTTGGGGGATTTAAATTGTGATCTGCTTTCTAATCCCCCCGAGTTGCATACTTCACGGCTCAATGATATACTTGATGAATTTCAATTGGAGCAAATAATCAACGAGCCAACTAGGGTTACGAAAAAGACAGAGTCCCTAATCGACCATGTAATATCAAATTGTAAGAATAATATTATTCAGTCTGGAGTTTATGCACTATCTATTAGTGACCATTATTTGGCTTTCGCCATCAGGAAAATTGGTATCCCAAGAGGAAGACCTAAAAAAAAATTATTGAAACGAGAAATTTTAAAAATTTTGTCTGTGAAGACTTTGAAAATGACCTTAAAAACACTGTTTGGCCACTCTTCGACCAACTAAAAAACGTGGACGAAGCATGGGCAAGCTGGAAAAAAATCTTCTTAAAAACTATTGATAAGCACGCTCCCACTAGGTTGATAAAAGTGCGCAACAAACCCTCTCCCTGGATAAATGCTAATGTTAAACAGGAAATGCATAACAGGGACTTCCTAAAGAAAAAGGCCACGAAGTCTAATGATCCAGAAGACTGGTCTAAGTATAGAAAGATGAGGAATTTTGTTAATCAATTAGTTACTAAGACGAAAAGGAAATTTTATCAAGATCAAATTGAAAAACACTCTCGTGACACCAAGAAAACTTGGAAGACAATAAATAATCTCAGGGGCAAGAGATCACAAAATGTTGAAATCAGCGAAATTAGGCAGACTGTGCAAAATACTGTTACTAATCCAAAGGATGTAGCAAATGTCCTTAACACTTATTTCACAGAAATTGCCGGTAAATTAGCTTCAGAAATAAATTCTAAACGTGCCAGTAATGTAAATTTCGCTGATTATATTAAAAAAGTAGACCATGTGTTTACTTTTCGTTTGATCGATTCCTCTAGAGTACTTGAGCTTCTGCAAGGTATTAATACTGCTAAAGCAACTGGTCTTGATAAAATTCCAAATATTATTCTGAAAGCAGCGGCTCCTCATATCTGTAATTCATTAACTACCCTTTTTAACCTTTCGATTAAAACAAATATTTTTCCGTCGGAATGGAAAGTGGCTAAAGTCACCCCCATTTTTAAATCTGGTGAACAAGATGACCCAGGCAACTATAGACCTATTTCAGTTACTTCTGCTATCTCCCGCCTTTTTGAAAAACTAATCTGTGAGCAGCTGATTTCATATCTTGACGAACATAATTTACTAGATACCCATCAGTCGGGCTTTAGACCTTATCACTCAACTTTAACTGCGCTTTTAGATCTAACAAATGAATGGTACTTCAATATAGACAGGAAAATGATCAATGGTGTGATATTTTTAGACCTTAAGAAGGCATTTGACACCGTTGATCATAGTATATTGTTAGCAAAACTAGAATATTATGGGTTTAACGCCACAGTCCGACAGTGGTTTCAGTCATATTTGACTGGCAGATCGCAACAGTGTTCAATCAATGGAGTACTTTCCGAAGCCCGTCCCATCTCTTTTGGTATACCTCAGAGGACAATTTTGGGCCCAGTTCTCTTTTTAATCTACATTAATGATCTACCGCGTTGCCTCGACTATAGTACAACTAGGCTTTATGCTGATGATACGACTTTATCATTTTCTGACTGTGGAATTGATAACCTGAATAATCAAATGGATATCGACTTAGAACATGTAGCTTCTTGGCTCTGTGCCAACAAACTCACTTTGAATGCTGTAAAGTCAGAATTTATGTTAATTGGTTCCCGTCAAAGAATTTCTACTCTAGATGACACAGACTTATGTCTGACTATAGACGGTACCGCGTTAAAACGATCTAAAGAAACAAAATGTCTCGGCGTCTATATTGATGAAAATCTGACTTGGCGTTCTCATGTTGAGCACATTAAAAAGAAGATTGCATGTAACCTAAGCACGTTAAAGAAAATTAAGCCAATTTTAAGTAGGCCCTATCTAATCAAAATCTATAAGAACATAATTGAGCCTTACTTTAACTATTGCTGTTTAGTTTGGGACAGTATCGACGAAACTTTAACTAGCAAGTTACAAAAACTACAAAACCGTGCAGCCCGTATAATTACTGGCGCACCGTATTTAAGCGTACGAACAAGTCAAATTTTTAGTGAACTCAAATGGATACCTTTAAATGAACAAAGACTGCAACAAAAGGCCATTATGATGTTCAAAATCGTCAATGATATCGTCCCATCTTATTTAAAAGATATGTTTTCCAGCCAGATTGGTACTCAATCTTACAACTTAAGGCGTTCTTCTAAAAATTTACAAATTCCAAAAGCCAGAACTGACTATTTCAGAAATAGTTTTGCTTTTACTGGAGCCTGGCTTTGGAATTCTCTGCCTCAGTCATTAAAAGAAGAACGATCCTTAAAAGTATTTAAAAAGAAAATAAAAAGCTATAGGTTTTGCACTGATGACAACTAATATTTAATCGTTTTAGTTCTACGAAATATATCTAATTAACCTATTATCTTATTTAAATTGTATATTTATCGTATCAGTGTAGCATTTGTATATTTTACATAATTATCATTTGTTAATATAGTTTTTACGGCCTCTAGGTAGAGCAACATTAAGTTTTTTATCTTGATATTGATAGAGTTACCGTGCTTAAATAAAGATTATTATTATTATTATTATTATCCCTCCATCCCTCCATCCCTCCATCCCTCCAACCCTCCATCCATCCATCCCTCCATTCCTCCATCCCTCCATCCCTCCATCCCTCCTTCCCTCCATCCCTCCATCTATAGGATCACTCCATCCATCCATCCATCCATCCATCCATCCATCCATCCATCCATCCATCCATCCATCCATCCACAGCCATCCACCCACCCATCCATCCATCCATCCATCCATCCATCCATCCATCCATCCATCCATCCATCCATCCATCCATCCATCCATCCATTCATCCATCCTCTCACAACCTGGTATCGTCCTCCTAAAACTTGTATGGACTGTTTCGATAATTTTGAGATGTTTCTAAGACTAGCTGACTCTGCTTACAAAGAGATTTACATATTAGGAGACTTAATTTGCAACCTATTTTTGAATCCCCCCGGAGTCGCATACTTCTCATCTAATTGACCTGCTTGACAATTATCCTTTAAGCCAGTTGATTAATGCACCTACTAGGGTGACACCAGATTGTAAATCAGTTATTGATCACTTCATTACAAATGATGAAGAAAAGATTCTCTGTTCAGGAGCATACTCTCTTTCAATAAGTGATCATTGTTTGATTTACGGAGTCCGGAAAATTGGAATCCCTAGAGGCAAACCCAAAATAATTACTAGGAGACGTTTCAAAAATTTCGATAAATCAAGTTTTATATGTGATCTTCAAAACACACAATGGCCTATTGTCAATCATTTAGCAAATGTTGATAATGTTTGGCAAAACTGGAAAAACTTATTTCTCAAAATTCTTGATAAGCACGCCCCAATTAAAAAGATGAGAATTCGAAAGAAATCCTCTGCATGGATCAGTTCTGACATCAAACGTGAGATGCATGCACGCGATTTAGTAAAAAAAAAAAACGAGCCATGAAATCCAACAATACGGATGACTGGACATCGTATAAGAAAAAGGGGAATTGTGTTAATAAGTTGATAGCAAAAACTAAGAAAACGTTCTCTCGAGACAAAATAGATAAATCCTAGAAAATAGATAGATCCAAAATCAACTTGGAAAATAATCAATGAATTACGAGGTAAGAAATCAAATAATACTGTGATTAATGAAATCAAATCACCATCATCTGAAGCGGTTACTGATTCCAAAAGTATATCTAACATCTTGAACTCGCATTCCACGGGTATTGCAGCAAAGCTTGCTTCAGATATTGATGCTGATCAATGCAATATCAGTGCTGCTGATTACATTTCCAAGGTTAAGACTGTGTTTACTCTTCACTCAGTTACCTCAACTGAAGTTGAAAAGATACTCAAAAATATCAAAACCGATAAAGCTACAGGTCTCGATGGAATTACAAACAACATTCTTAAGTTATCTGCATCATATATTTGTGAATCATTATCCGAATTGTTTAATCTTTCTGTTCATTCCGGTGTGTATCCAAATGAATGAAAAATTGCTAAGGTAACTCCCATTTTTAAGTCTGGAGATCATAATGACTCAAACAACTATAGACCTATTTCTGTGACAGCGACAATTTCTCGCGTTTTTGAAAAATTGATCTGTAGTCAAGTAAAATCTTATCTTAAGGAAAATAACTTAATCTATTCTCTTCAATCAGGATTTAGACCATTACATTCTACTTTGACCGCTCTTCTAGATCTCACCAATCATTGGTCTTTTAATATTGATCGAAAATTGGTCAACGGTGTCATCTTCCTTGATTTAAAAAAAGCATTTGACACCGTTGACCACGATGTTCTGCTTACAAAGTTATATTACTACGGTTTTGATTCATGTGCCGGAGAATGGTTCAGGTCGTATTTGACTGATAGATCCCAACAGTGTTCTGTTAATGGTGTTTTATCATATATGAAATCAATAGCGTATGGTGTTCCACAAGGTACGATCCTAGGTCCGATCCTCTTCCTTGTGTACATCAATGATTTGCCGAAGTGCTTAACAGTTAGTAAAGCAAGATTGTATGCTGACGATACGAGTCTGACCTTCTCTGATGGTAACGCAATTGACCTAAAAAAGCAGATGGACATAGATGTAGATCATGTATCATCTTGGCTTTGTGCAAACAAACTAACTTTAAACGTCATTAAGTCAGAAATCATGTTAATAGGCTCTAGACAGAGATTATCTGCTTTCCGCGAGGAGGATGTAACTCTGTCTATAAATGGCCTCAACTTGAAAAAAACCAACGAAACAAAATGTCTTGGAGTACAGATAGATAATAATCTGACTTGGTGCCGTCATATCGAAAATATCAAGAAGAAAATTTCATGTAACTTATCCATCATTAAGAAAATTAAGCCCTTCCTAAACAAAGACTGCCTTAACAAATTGTGCAAGGCAATAGTTGAACCATATTTCAACTACTGCTGTCTTGTTTGGGATGGTTTTGATGAAATATTAGCAGAAAAATTACAGAAATTACAAAATCGTGCTGCGCGCATAATTACTGGAGCACCATACACCAGTGTACGGACAAACGATATATTTAAAGACCTTGGTTGGGTGCCATTAGCTGAATGCAGATTACAGCAGAAAGCTGTTTAAAATTGTTAATGGTTTAGCCCCACCCTATATGAAAGATATGTTCCAAAATCACCTCGGAACCGATTCTTACTTTTTACGCTGTTCTGCAAACAATTTCCAACTTCCCAAGGTCAGAACAGATATCTATAAGAAAAGTTTTGCGTACACTGGTGCAAAATTATGGAACTCCTTACCTGATTCCTTAAAAGAGGAGCGCTCCCTCTCCAAATTTAAAAAGAGAATTAAACAGTATGATCTCTGCATCAATAGTTATAGGGATTGATTTTATCTAATTAATTATTTAGAATCTGTTTTTTCTCTTTCGTAATGATAGTTTAGCATATTACAATACAATGTGTAAATAGTATTTATATTTTTACTGTTATATTCTACACGGCCTCTAGGTAGACCAAAGTTAAGTTCTTTTGCATGAGACTTTTTATATCAGTGTACTTAAGTTTGATAGAGCTTTCGTGTCTGAATAAAGTTGATATTATCATTATTATTATTATCATCATCATCATCATTATTATTATTATTATTATTATCCATCCATCCATCCATCCATCCATCCATCCATCCATCCATCCATCCATCCATCCATCCATCCATCCATCCATAGCCATCCATCCATCCGTCCATCCATCCATCCATCCATCCATCCATCCATCCATCCATCCATCCACAGCCATCCATCCATCCATCCATCCATCCATCCATCCATCCATCCATCCACAGCCATCCATCCATCCATCCATCCATCCATCCATCCATCCATCCATCCACAGCCATCCATCCATATCCATGGCATCTAGCCATCCATCCATCACTCCCGTCTAGCCATCTATACACCAACCTACCTAACATCCATCCATCCCATCTATCCATACTCCAATCCAACCCCATCCCTTCTATCCCATCTATCCATCCATTCATCTATTCATACCTTTCGTATCAAAGACCAAGATGTCATCGTTGAGCAGGTTTTTTCTTTTCCATTCGGTCACCAGTGGATTTCCCTGAGCAGTGCACACAAGCCGAATCACATTCTTTTCTTCTTTCTTTTCAGGGAAAAATCTAGGCTGAACTATAGAAATAATTCCAGTAACGATCATGTTGCTGTAAGTTTTTTTTTACCGATGTTTTCTACAACTATGTATCAGTACCCATATGAGTAATTGAACTGACCTCTTACGATAATAGTTTTCCAAGTAACAAGGATATATATGTACCGCCCACATCAGTTGCGATTACAACCCTCCCATCTTTTGCCCAGGTAAACTTGCCGATGGTTGTCATTACCACGCGGCCTTTGTTAGTAACGGTGAAATTACAGCTCAGTTGATTCGTTCCCCAACACTCTCCTAGATTAGAAATATTTCATACCTGAAACATAGATGCTACCAGTAACATTATACTCCTTGACATTTCTTAGCTTGGATGTCAAGTGACAAGTGAAGATACCACCAACATCAGGACGGTCCACATAAATCTTGAGGGATTTAAGCGACTGTTCTCTTGGGTAAAGAACTTTTTCAATAAGCCGACCATCTTTGGCCCACATCAGCTTGGTTAGTTCAGTCTGCCTTGCAGAAGTGGCTTGACTGATGGTAAGGTTACAACTAAGTACAATATTATCTCCAAATTCTGCTGATACATTGTTAGAGACTTCAATGCCTGGAAGCTCACTTCCTGTTATAATCAAATAGTATCAAGCATGTAAAACATATATGTCATGAAGATGAGGATTTTACAGAGTTATCCTAAATCAAGGCTAGTGTAGCATCAGTAGATTTGCCTATCACCTCTGCAGAGGTTTCAGGTTTTATTTCTGGACTGACTCAGCATCACGTTAGCAGAATTTATGATGTCTATCTCTTTGTGTGAGGGCTTTTATCCTGATTTGTGGATGCCTATCTTTCCAGTTAGGAAGTGAGTTAGGAAGCGAGTTAGGAAGCGAGTTAGGAATCGAGTTAGAAATCGAGTTAGAAATCGAATGGTATTTTATTACAGAATATTAAATATATATATATATATATATTAATGCCAAAAAAAGAAATCGCAAGTAAAACGTCTGCATCAGCCGGTAATTTTTAATATTATGGGTGTTACGCAACGTAAGACATTCGCTGACAAAAATGTTTGCTGGCTCAAACATAGTGTTGTGGGGACACCCAATTTTTCTTTTCATTTTTGAAATCAGCGTTAAATTCTCTATAAAATATCTTTCTATGAACATTTTGCAATGATTTCTTGATAAAGTAGCTAGTCACCTTAAGACAATCTTGGCTAAATCCAAAAAACCTGATAACTTCTTATCATATTATCCACCTTCGAAGACTCATGATTAAAGTTTCATAGTGCTTGATTTCCTAACTCGGTTCCTAACTCGCGTCCTAACTTGATTCCTAACTTGCTTGTTAGTTTGTCTCTCCTGATTCTCCTATTCATTTAGGGTTCAATCTGTATGTTAGTGATGCCCATGATATTGATCAAAACAGTGGTTGTTTCAGGATTCCATCCTCTAGTGAGCTGTGCCCTGACTTTGATTAGCCTGTCAAGGTTTTGACAGCAAAAACAAAGTGTGAATTCAACCGATTTATATACTGTATGTATAAAACAAATTTACTTACTTTCAATAACAGTGACAGTGAATCCATATTCATGTTGACTACCTCCTGTGTGTCCTTAGCATTCATAACCACCATTTCTTGAATCATCATTCATTATGACTACCTTGAAATGCAGAGTCACACGTAACTTTCTTCCACCATCTAAAAATATCAGCAGAGTTTGTTAGGTCTCTCTCTTGATGTGAGGGTTTTTGTAAATTAGCCGTGCCCTGACTTTGATAAGTCAAGTGATTGTTTCAGGGTTCGATGTGTGAGTTAACCTTGCCCTGATTTTGGTCAAACCAGAGGTTGTTTCAGGTTTTGATCAAATTTAAAAGTAGTTTTTTGGTTCAACCGAGGTTTTTTAGTGCTTTTTTCATCATTAGAATTGAACAATATTATGATTTAGGCAATCTCTTTGAGCTCATGATCACTAACCCAAGGTTTCATTTTGATAATAGATGCGTCCATCAGGTCCTTCATCTCTTATGGGTTCAACGTCACCAAAACGACTCTTCCTCACAAATATTATCTCATCTGGATTGGAAACTGTGTCTTCCACTACACAGGTAACTTGTGTCTTCTCATTTTCAATAGCGTAAACATTATCTGGATAAGGAGCGACTATCTTAGGAGCACCTATAGTTGGCAAGATAAGAATGATGGTGTTGGTATAAAGCTGTTGCCAGAATTCTATTCTTTACAATATATACGTACAGGCACGTTTTAAATCATGATAAACTTTTATGAGCAATTAAATACCTGAAATCCGTTCTCGACATTTAGAAATCCCGATAAGTTCTGTTCAAAAACAATTCTGAGCAAACGAGCATACATAAATAACCCTTCATTACCTATACTTGCTTAAGACAGATCTCAGTCAGTGTTGATAGGGATCTCGATCCTTTACAGATCTGACACGCTTATATTCAATGGATAGAGGTATTCAGGCTGTTGAAGAGTCGCCTGTGTTATTGCTTTTGGTTATTCATTTGATTAACACTTACCTTGAGCAGAAGAATCGAAGTACAACAAGAAAAGGACGACAAAACTCTTGTTGATCCGCAGGGATTGATCCATGACTGTGTCTTTCTTTCACTAGTATTCACTAGATTCGTCAGTTCAGCTTGCTTAATAGATATTTTGTTTACAGATTATCTGGATAAGGAGCGACTATTCTAGGAGCACCTGTAGTTAAGCAAGATAAGAATGATGGTGTTGGTATAAAGCTGTTGTAATAATAATCATTTTCTTTTGGTTTGTGGGCTACCGATATTCTCGACGTTTAGTAATTGCGATAAGTTCTCTATTTCTGAGCAAACGAGCATACATAAATAACCCTTCATTACCTATACTTGCTTCAGACAGATCTCAGTCAGTGTTGATAGGGATCTCGATCCTTTACAGATCTGACACGCTTATATTCAATAGATAGAGATATTCAGGCTGTTGAAGAGTCGCCTGTGTTATTGCTTTTGGTTATCCATTTGATTAACACTTACCTTGAGCAGAAGAATTGAAGTACAACAATAAAAGGACGACAAAACTCTTGGTCATCCACAGGGATTCCATGGCTGTGTCTTTCTTCCACTAGTATTCACTAGATTCGTCAGTTCAGCTTGCTTACAGATGTTTTGTTTTTGGTGGCAGAACAATAGCTCGCTGCTGACATATGCGTGAGACGTCATCTCCAAAATAGTGTAATATCATTACTCATTACTAGTCATTTCAGATGGAAAGTGAAGTGCTGCGGATTGATTAGTCCTTTTCCTACATATTGTGTTATGGGAGAGTCAATATAGTAAGATGGTATCGGAAAGGGAAAACATGTTTCCATGGAAAAAAGTAATAAACAGCAAGAATGTAAGTTTATGTCATATCTTCAATAGTAAAATGTTTATATAACAATAAGTGAAATTATAATTGGAATAAAACAAATAAAGTTTATACTTTCAATTGCTTTATCTCCCTCGTGGGAGAAAACCGTAAATTATATTGTTTTACAACCCACAACTATTGATTTTTCTATTTTTCATGGGCTAAATATATTGATATCGTAATATCATCGAAAAAATAGACCTTTAGAGCCGTTGGATTGATTTTTACATGTGCACATTAATATTCAGAAAGTGTTAATTGGTTAAATGCAACAATCTTTGTATCATTTGTAATATCTTTTATTGTATTTGACAGTCCATACTATTACCCAGGTATTACCATACTGAACAGTAACAAAACTTATAACAATTTTTTCCTCAAAGCGTTTGGCTCGAAGATACTGCACTGCTATCGAAAGCAAAAGGCGAACAAACAGTATTAGGCAAATAGTTTAGAGATATGTGCTCTTGACCTGTAAGTGCATGGTTTCAAAAGCATTTACATACATTTTGTAACGCAAAAAGGAAAAGTACCAAAAAATGTTAGGCATCTTCAAATGAAGTTTGAAATAGATAATATAAGTTTGAAGGACATTTTTATGAGGCCTCAATTTGTTTGTAGGGAGCCTTATGAAAAAGCCTTTCAATACAAAATCCTAAAATCAAATTTTGTATACGAATGACAAACTTTACAAAATAGGTTACGTGACCTCAAATAATTGTTCATTCTGTGATATACAAGTCGAAACTTTACATCACGTTATGTTTCTTTGTGTGATTGTTAAGAGGTTTTGGGAGGATTTTGAGAGTTATTGGTTCCTGAAAACCAAAGAAAAAAGGAACCTTACATTGCAAGATATTATCTTGGGAGTTGAACAGTCAAAAATGTTTAACTTACAAAATTATCTGTTAATATTAGGAAAGATTTATATATGGGACTGCAGGAAATCTAGGTCAATCCCAAAGTTTATTGTCTTTAAAAACTTTATGCAAAGGAAATACGAAGTAGAAAAATATGTTGCTATAAGAAACAAGACCTTAGAGCAATTTTATGAAAAATGGTGTTTTTTATATAAATGTTCTAATAGTAGAAAATGTAATAATGGAAATGTAATAATTTAAAAATGTAAAAATGTAATAAATAAATAAAAAACTGTAACCTAGAATAAAAAATTAAAAAATTTAGATACATCTTGTCACCTTCGTTTAGGAATCTATAATATTCTGTCATTATTGCAAGAACTGTCTTGACCTGTAACTTTAATTTTATCTGGAAATGCTGAATAAAAAATAATGAATTATTTAACTAAATATCAATATTGTTTTGTGTAATTTACTGAATACTGAACTGACTTTGAATAAAAGCTGACTGCATCAAAGATCGACTGTGCACTGGTTGGCACAGGTCCAACTATGATCAAGATTATAGAGTGGGTAAAGTGCATTGTTTCTAGTAATGTGTATAGGAATCTATCCATCATAATATTCTGTCATTATTGCTGCGAGTGAAACAGCAGGTTGTGTTGGTGTCATGGTGAACTTCCACACTGTTCTTATTGGTGTACTGACTGGGCTCATGTTGATCTTGTAGACTCACATGATTTATATTTGTAAAGCAATACTGAGTCACGCAACAATGAATGTAGACACACTGTTATATGAAGAAACCAAAATGTCAAAGTTTTGATTTCACTTGGACTATTTTGACGACGCCTGTTAAGTATTTACCTGTATATCGTAACAGAAATGGCGTGACATTACGAATAGATTATTATGATGAGAGTTTTACGCGTTTTTTACAACCTTTTCAGTAGTATGTGACTAGCAGTTACTAGTTAATCTACAAGTCTTGTTAAAAGTAGCTAGTGATCATGTTGTTAGTAGGTCAGTGAATGATCCAATATCATTAATAAAACTATACTCGAGACTATATCATGAGTCATCTTGTGGTCTTTGCTTTCACATCACATGCAAATCACCTGTTGAGACAAGATTCCTGGGTCAGTGCGATACTACTGAAATATAGCCCGCCAAGTAACGCTTGCTCACCTGAGAAGGGATGGTTTTCAAAAGACTAGTATTACGAGCTAAGAGATCACACAAGCTAAGATCTTTTCCCATTTTATTGTTTTGTTGGAGTACACAAATGAAAACTCAAATATGTTCATTTTGTTTACAGAATAAAGTAAGATAAAACAGTAAATTACTGTTAACTATCTTATATAAATTAAATCAGATTAGATTATATTTTACAACCACCACTCCCCATGCGGGGCTCTTCCGTTAGGTTCCCTCCACACGCACTACCACTACATTCTATATCATTTTACAACATACAACACTCAACTCACATATTGCTTTTTACGGAGGGAAGAAACTGGAGATCCCGAAGAAAACCCTCGTGGCAAGGGAGAGAACAACACAACAAACAAACTCAACTCACTTAAGATCCAGTCTGAGCTAGGGCTCGAACTCGGACCACAGTTGTGAGAGGCTACCCATGCTACCTTAGTACAATCAAGGCATACAGTTCAGCACTAAGAAGAAGAGTGCACTTTATCTTATTGACAAGGAATTACTTTGGTCCAAGGGCACTAGGACACCGAATGTGGTTGGATTTCTATAGGTTTTTTTCCCCTTTCGATTATTTGAATTAAATTAAACGTATATACTTGTACTTATCTTGTGTCCGTGTTCCTTCGCTGTCATAATGCAGACGTTTTCTTCCAAAGGTCAAATGGTTTGAATAGCCTATGAGCGTTACTTCTTTAACGGCCGTTCCGTACTTGACTCTGTTTGTACTATACCAACAACGACGCGACCACGCGATGCTCCTTACGTCAGTAATATCCAACCGTCCAGAGTTAACATGGTTAATCAAATTCACCTTAAGTTCCATATAGAGCTCTATATGGAACTTAAGGTGAATTTGATTAACCATATTAACTCTGGACGGTTGGATATTACTGACGTAAGGAGCATCGCGTGGTCGCGTTGTTGTTGGTATAGTACAAACAGAGTCAAGTACGGAACGGCCGTTAAAGAAGTAACGCTCATAGGCTATTCAAACCATTTGACCTTTGGAAGAAAACGTCTGCATTATGACAGCGAAGGAACACGGACACAAGATAAGTACAAGTATATACGTTTAATTTAATTCAAATAATCGAAAGGGAAAAAAAACCTATAGAAATCCAACCACGTTCGGTGTCCTAGTGCCCTTGTTTGGTCAAATGATAGATAAACTATCTTCAGGCATCACGTGACCTGGTGGAGTAGTCACATGATCATTACAGCAACCAATTTAGCAGCAGGTCGAGGAGAATGATGGAAAACGTGAGACTTGCTTTGCCAACTACAGAACCTGAGACTGAAATTCAAGTAAATTTGTAAAAGGTTAATAAAGATAAAAGCAGTTCATGTCACGTGATTATCGATGACAGACTACTGATACTGACCTGGAGGTGGGGTAGTGAGTGGGGATGGGGGCTGGGTTTGGAGTAGGGGTTGGGGTTGGACTTCAAAGATCTGACAGTTACTGATATCTTCGGGGGGTCTGGGACTTGTGATGTTCTTGATGCAGCAATAATACTGGCCGGCGTCTTTAGGTTGTACGTCATAGATGGTCAAGGTGTGATCCTTGAAGCCATCCATGTTAGAAAAAACGTACTTTCCTTTGGATGAGTTATCTGATAATAATGAGAGAAAACGATGCGTTATACTCTTTGGAATGAAAAACAAAATGTTTGATTTTTCCATCCACAACCGTAATAGTTGCTATCGAACTACACTTTCTATGGTTCCACAGACGTTTCCGAGAGTTCTTGAAAAAAAAAAACTATAAAAATATCTACTTATTCACCCACGCATCCACCCACCAACCCACCGACGCACCATCCATCCCATCCTATCCATCCCATTCATCCATCCATCCACATCCATCCATCCCATTTACCCATCTATACACCAACCTACCCACCATCCATCCATCTCATCTTTCCATCCATACTCCAACCCACCCCCCATCTCTTCTATCCCATCTATTCATTCATTCATCTATCCATACCTTTAGTATGAATGACCGAGATGTCATCGTTGAGCAGGCTTTTTCTTTTCCATTCGGTCACCAGTGGATTTCCCTGAGCAGTGCACACAAGCCGATTCATATTCTTTTCTTCTTTCTTTTCAGGGAAAAATCTAGGCTGAACTAAAGAAATAATTCCAGTAACGATCATGTTGCTGTAAGTTTTTTTTACCGATGTTTTCTACAGCAATGTATCAGTACCCATATGAGTAATTGAACTGACCTCTTACGATAATAGTTTTCGTGATGCTTCTCTTTCTAATTCCTCTCAGCAGGTACTCCAAGTAACAAGAATATGTACCACCCACATCAGCTGGGCTTACGTTCAAAACCAAAGGTTTAATTGATGAGAAATGGGGACAATAACTTGCGATTACAACCCTTCCATCTTTTGCCCAGGTAAACTTGCGGATGATTGTCGACCTTAACGCTCCTTTGTTATTAAAGATGACATTACACCTGAGTTGAATTCGCTCCCCAAACTTTGCTATTACATCACCAGAGGCGTGAACTTTAGGAAACTCGCTTCCTGTGGGTAGAAATGTAACGATCCGTCATGATTTGGTTCTTGCCAGGTTGTAATTCGATGAGAATTGAGAAGTACTTACTCTCAATAACAGTGACAGTGAATCCATATTCATGTTGACTACCTCCTGTGCGTCCTTGGCATTCATAACCGCCATTTCTTGAATCATCCTTTATTATGACTTTATTAAAATGCAGAGTCACACGTAGCTTTCTTCCGCCATCTAGAAATATCAGAAACAAACCATACTCTCTCTGCTCAATACCGTGAATCCTCTATTTAGCCCACCGGGGGGCTTATTTATTTCAGGCACGTTTGAGGGAGGGCTTATTGGACAGTGGGGGCTTAATCGAGAGGGGGGGGGGGGGGCTTATTGATTTAGTGGAAACGCAGTATGTAATATGATTGTAACTCAGGATTAAACGGAAGCATTAATATTGACCGTCTCGCATAATCTGTAGCGATGTACATGGCATTTTTAATATTTGATTCACCTGTGTTAGTCTCTCAAGTATAATTTATGATTATCGTGAATAGCAAAACTAAAACACGGTAACATTGACAAAGCAAGCTAAAAAGAAATGTTCTGAACAACCAAGACTTTAATAAATCACCTTTAATCAGTATACGTGATTCTTTAGTTGTGAAAGGGGGAGGGGGGGAGCTTAACAAATTGCAACAGTGTTGCGCACTTTTATTAGTTTTGCGTGATGTAACCACGGTGTGAATGTCGTGTGATGTAGACATATGAAGCATGGTGTTACTTTTACATGCGAGATATAACTACAGTGTTGTGTTAGCGATGCGCGACATAACCACAGTGCGATGTGGTGTCAGTTACTCTTGCGTGATGTAACCACACTGCGGTGTGGTGTTACTCTCGCGTGATGTTACCATAGTGTGGTGTGGTGCACGGTGTTACTCTTGCGTGATGTAACAGTGTGATATTACATTTGTTGACACGACAGCTTTAATTAATATCACTAACCCAAGGTTTCATTTTGATAATAGATGCGTCCATCAGGTCCTTCATCTCTTATGGGTTCAACGTCACCAAAACGACTCTTCATAAATATTATCTCATCTGGATTGGAAACTGTGTCTTCGACTACGCAGGTAACTTTTGCCTTTTCATTTTCAATAGCGTACAGATTATCTGGATACGGTGCGACTATCTTAGGAGCACCTATAGTTAAGCAAGATAAGAAGGATGGTGTTGGTATGAAGCTGTTGTAATGATAATCATGCTTTTGGTTTGTGGGCTACCGAAATATGAAATGTAATTTGATCTGATTGTTACTCATCATGCAAAGCCAGAATTCTATTCTTTACGATATATACGTACGGACACGTTTTAAATCATGATAAACTTTTATGAACAATTAAATATCTGAAATACGTTCTCGACATTTAGAAATTCCGATAAGTTCTGTTCAAAAAACATTCTGAGCAAACGAACATACATAAACAACGCTTTATTTCCTTGTACTTGCTCCAGACAGACAACAGAAAGATATAGTTATAAAAACACCAAAAAAAATAGGCTAGAAAAGACGTCAACATTGAACAAATAATCCCTGTTTTTGGATTACAGTATTTGGTGATTTTCCTGGTACAGGCTTTCACTTAATCGTGGTTGGATGTGAAATTGAAAAGACTAATAGCATGCATTCGCTTTATTATTTCCATTTTGTAGGCACTTATCTTTTGACATTCCATGCAGTATTGCTTCCAAACCTGTGGCTTCTAAAGCGATCTCAGTCAGTGTTGAATAGGGATCTCGATCCTCTACAGATCTGACACGCTTATATTCAATAGTAACCTATTCCACATACTCCCATTCATGCTTAGTTGATATATAAGAGATGGGATGAAATATTAACCAGCGGTCTAAGCCAAGCTGGAACAGCTTGGCTTAGGGGTGCTGTCAACTACGACCCACGTGGACCCATGGGTGGGTGGATGGGCCGTCAGTCCAGCTCGTTCCGCTGGCAAAACTAAGCAAGAATGAGTGCATTTACTCGAGGCGCTTTTATAGCCAATCCGTGGCGTTATTCACGTGCACATAAATATGCAGTAGTGCTAATGATCGATTATTTTGAGTTATTTCATTTTCGCATATCATTAGGAGTATTTAGAATAGATAGGGATATTCAAGCTGTTGAAGAGTCGCCTGTGTTATTGCTTTTGGTTATCCATTTGATTAACACTTACCTTGAGCAGAAGAATTGAAGTACAACAATAAAAGGACGACAAAACTCTTGGTGATCCACAGGGGTTCCATGTCTGTGCCTTTCTTCCAAGCTGAACTGACGGATCTAATGAATATTCTAGTGCTTATAGATGTTTTGCTTTTGGTAAAGCTTCAGCCACGATGTGACACCCGGATGGAAAAGTCAAAACAATGAAACAAGACAACAATAAGATCCCTGTTGACATAGACACAAGCGAAAAACGTTTACGTATGCGTAGCACGTTTTCCAAGAATTTTGAAGAGTTTGAGTCACAGGTTTGAGAGCTAAATAGATAGATAATGATGAATGTTGTTTTGAAGTAATTACGTTGAAAAGACACCAACTTGGTTTTGATCGACAAGCTTTGTTAGAAAAAAAAAGTTTGGATCCTAGATCACGAAGGGGTTTGATAATATGGATCATAGTTAACTATGTATGGATGATTGAACTGTTTTCCTTATTTAAACAATTTTGTTTGTCGAACTGCTTTTGTTAGTTCAGTTTCCTTCATAAAAGCACCATGTAAGAAAAACGGTTTAAGAACAAGATCTATTCTTACTTGGATTATAAGAAAAAAAACAAACGTAAATGGAATCTAACCAACAGCAACATGTTGTCAGGGTTCAAGAAGTCGGATGATTGGTTTTCTTAATTCATACAAAAACCATTTCTTTTGTTCAAAGCCACGTGTTGATATTGAATGAACAAGTCATTTGTGCATCAAGTTTGTTTAGTGATGTTAATAAAAGTTTATAAAAAAATCTCTGCGTTTCTTGAATCTAAGTAAGTTTGGAGGTATAAACTATAAGCATCTACAGAAAGAGAGGAAAAACCATAAAGTCATGTACTTCTAAGTACATGAGTGTACTACTACAGCAGCCGACCGATCAAAAAACCGGTCAGAACCAGTGATCTAAAAACAAAACAAAAAGCAATTCTTTGAGCATGTCATGATCTTGATTTCTCAATGTTTGAGGAAGAACAGTATTTCGATGGTAAAGATCATGGTGTGTGTTTCATTTTTGGGAAACAAGTTTCAGATAAAGAAAGAGAGAAAGAGACATGGAATGATTATATGTTTACTTCAAGAAAACTTATAAGTAGACGCCAGGAGCCATCGGTGTGTTACTAATTATACAAATCAAAGAGCAAACATTAAAATTCTCCAAAAGACTTTGAAAACTTTTTGATGGATCTACACTGTAGTCATGATTACAAGACTCAGATACATTAATGTGAAAAGGAATTCGGGTTCTATATTCAGGAGATGAGAGTTAAAAATTCAGACGTTTAGAATCGGCTTATATAAAAAAGAAAAATCATGGCTTGTGCCTGATCCCATCGCATGGAATTAGATGAATAAGACATGAATTGGGATAACTACAGGGATGAATCTCTGACCCGGTGGAAGAATGAAATGGGTAGATTAAAGCCGATAGTTAATGGGAATGCACTAGTCATTTCGATTACTCCAGACGCTAAATAAGTACCAAATTCGCTCTTGGTTTTTAGGAACATTATTAAATTGTCATTTCGTGACAAAAATTCTGAATAAACAGAATCGAGAAAGAGTAAAAACAATTGTGTTCAATATTAACTTTATCATTTGCATATTGGAAGGCACTGATGCAAAGACAATGAAATCAAACATCATCTCGAACAACTTTGGCGCCATATTACATGTTGAAGTGAAACTTTAACAAACAATTCAGAGTTTTAGAAATATGCGTAGCTAAATTTACGACAGGATTTATGAGAAGCACACAAAAGGATCAAGCTTCAGGCAATCTGAAAGATGGCTCCAGTAGTGGGCTATTCTAAAAATAGATATGAGCTATCCAGATATTCCGAAGAAGAATCTGGGAAATGGCTCTGGGCATTCCGAAATGGTCTCTGGTCGGTTCTTACGTCTGATGATGTCATGAGCAGATGCGTGGGGTCACCTTATGGGGCTATTCTAAAAAGTATGCCTCTTAGACTGGACTATTAAAAAGTACCCTAATTCCTGACGTCATTCGGAGCAGGCCAAACTTACCCCTAATTCGGGATGACCTTATGGGAGGAGGGGTTGCTCCGGAGATGCTCCGGAGATGCTCCGGAGCTGGAGTGATGTAGAACCGCTATTTGTTTACTACTATTATTTGTAGTTATCTTTCGTTTTAAAAGTAAAATTAACCAGGAATTCAAAGCTTAAAAAATGTCGGCCATGGAAAACTTTGTCGAAGAATCTTCCAAGAAAAAAACTAGCCCCTGGGGGGGTTGGTGGTGAGTTGTGTACAAAATTCATATTCTACGATGTAGTGCATTTTGATTCGTTTTCAGTGCATGTTTTTTCATTATGGGAGAAATTATCTTAATATTGAAAAAAAATTGAAGACTTTTTTCCGATTTTAATTTTGTCTTCCACATTCATTCAAATTGGGCTCCCTGTGACTTGCGTATAGGGAGCTCCGCTTTTAGGCAGTGCCTAAATATATTTAATATATGTTTGTTTCTAAATGGATACTAAATAGTGTTCACTTATATTTAAAAGTAAACGTCTTTTCCAACCAACGGTCTTTCTGGTTTGAATCAGCCGTACGGTATGAATATCTTCAGGGCCACGTACACCAACGGTCTTAGTCTGGTTTGAATCAGCCGTACTCTCTGAGTATTTACCGCTGCACTATCCGTGCCAAGCAGCGCCGGCGTCGCTTCGTTAGCGATTACTCTCCTTTAATAAGTTAATCAAATTTACCTTCAGTGCAGTGCAGTGCAGTGCAGTTCAGTTCAGTTCAGCTCAGGTCTATTTTACTGTACTATTTAGTATCCATTTAATATACATGTTATTTCAACTACCGTCGCTTTCCTTTACTCTAATGCATGCCCTTAGGCAATGCTTTGCAAATTTTAATTGGAGAAAATTACCAGTCATTCCTGTTAACTATTCAATGTAATACAGTAGCTATTTGCTGTAATATGGCGATGGGAGATTTAGGATATTTGACTCTCATGCTCGTAATCCATCAGTTCTCCCCCATCCTCAAGGTACTTATGTGTACTCCTTGATGTCGTTGACTTTAATGCTTTAACAAATTACTTCCAAACTGTTCATATGACAATTTAACAGGTTTATTTGAACTCAGAGGAGTGTGTATTACTGAGACATGCATACAAAGCAATGCTACTGATAATCCTTTTAATGCACCAAACCTCACTGAACAGAGTGAAGTGATTGGCAAAGCTGCAGATGATAATCAGCAAAGAAACAACAGTAATATTATACATTTAAATGCCAATAATACTAATGGTATTTCTTTGAGAAGTTGCTGTTTCCCATCTTGCAAACCACACACCAAAAAACTTGGCTGGGGCTCCAAGTGCTTAGTACTTCATCAAATACACTATGGTAGCCCGAGTTCGCGCCACGAAGGAAGTCTACTCTGCATCATTAAAGCATGGCTCTCAGATGAAAAACTGATTAGCTATATCATAGCCAGTTTTCTACGAATCTTCCTCAAACTTGGCAAGTTAATGTCTTTTGTGAAAAAAAGGAACCTTAGAGCCTTGGTTACCATGGAAACTAAGTCACGTGACCACAATGCCGCCATCTTGGATTTTTAAACAAGCCGTTTGTAAACGCATCGAAACATCTTTAAAAGTCATAAAATGCAGATTACTATTCATATTTACAATGCCTATATGGATCTAATTGGATATCTTGGACATTATTTTAAGTTTAATTTTTAGAATATTTTCTATTTTTTCCAAAAAATTAAAAATATTCTAAAAATTAAACTTAATATAATTTCCAAGATATCCAATTAGATCCATATAGGTATTGCAAATATCGAAAGGAATATGGATTTTCAGGACTTTTGAAGTAGTTTCAATACGATTACAAACGATATTTTTTAAAAATCCAAGATGGCGGTCTTGTGGTCACGTGACCTAGTTTCCATGGTAACAGATATGCGGTAATTGCTTGCCTTGAAGAATTACTACTACGAGCCAAATTTGGGAAAGATTCATAGTAAACTGTCAAAGATATGAATAACTGATTTTCAATCACTTCCTCAAAAGAGCCATGCCATAATGGTGCTGAGTAGTTTTGTTTTTAATTCCTATCCCACTAAATCACTAATGTTCTATTTTCGTATGACAACGTTCTTGCAAGAGGAGTATATGAAGAAACCAAAATGTCAAAGTTTTGATTTCACTTGGGATATTTTGACGACGCCTGATTAGTAATGACCTGTATGTCGTAACAGAAATGGCGTGACATTACAAACAGATTATTATGAACGCAGCCAGAATATGAAATGTAGGGTATTCGTGAGGATCCCAGAGCGATATTTTTTCTCTATAGATAAGTTGAACACCGTAAATATGTACGCAAAGAATAGACATAGTATAGTAGTAATAAATTATGCGTTCGGTGTGTATATAATGAAGTAGAGAGAATAAGAGAAAAATATCAAATGCCCTTGGCAGGATTCGAACCCACGTCTTCGGTATTCTAGTCCGATGTGTTAACCACTACACTACAAGGACCAACCACGCTGGGAACGCAGCCAGAATATGAAATGTAGGGTATTCGTGAGGATCCCAGAGCGATATTTTTTCTCTATAGATAAGTTGAACACCGTAAATATGTACGCAAAGAATAGACATAGTATAGTAGTAATAAATTATGCGTTCGGTGTGTATATAATGAAGTAGAGAGAATAAGAGAAAAATATCAAATGCCCTTGGCAGGATTCGAACCCACGTCTTCGGTATTCTAGTCCGATGTGTTAACCACTACACTACAAGGACCAACCACGCTGGGAACGCAGCCAGAATATGAAATGTAGGGTATTCGTGAGGATCCCAGAGCGATATTTTTTCTCTATAGATAAGTTGAACACCGTAAATATGTACGCAAAGAATAGACATAGTATAGTAGTAATAAATTATGCGTTCGGTGTGTATATAATGAAGTAGAGAGAATAAGAGAAAAATATCAAATGCCCTTGGCAGGATTCGAACCCACGTCTTCGGTATTCTAGTCCGATGTGTTAACCACTACACTACAAGGACCAACCACGCTGGGAACGCAGCCAGAATATGAAATGTAGGGTATTCGTGAGGATCCCAGAGCGATATTTTTTCTCTATAGATAAGTTGAACACCGTAAATATGTACGCAAAGAATAGACAATTATTCTCTCTACTTCATTATATACACACCGAACGCATAATTTATTACTACTATACTATGTCTATTCTTTGCGTACATATTTACGGTGTTCAACTTATCTATAGAGAAAAAATATCGCTCTGGGATCCTCACGAATACCCTACATTTCATATTCTGGCTGCGTTCCCAGCGTGGTTGGTCCTTGTAGTGTAGTGGTTAACACATCGGACTAGAATACCGAAGACGTGGGTTCGAATCCTGCCAAGGGCATTTGATATTTTTCTCTTATTCTCTCTACTTCATTATATACACACCGAACGCATAATTTATTACTACTATACTATGTCTATTCTTTGCGTACATATTTACGGTGTTCAACTTATCTATAGAGAAAAAATATCGCTCTGGGATCCTCACGAATACCCTACATTTCATATTCTGGCTGCGTTCCCAGCGTGGTTGGTCCTTGTAGTGTAGTGGTTAACACATCGGACTAGAATACCGAAGACGTGGGTTCGAATCCTGCCAAGGGCATTTGATATTTTTCTCTTATTCTCTCTACTTCATTATATACACACCGAACGCATAATTTATTACTACTATACTAAGATTATTATGAAGAGAGGTTTACGCGTTTTTCACAACCTTTTCAATAGTTTGTGACTATCAGTTACTAGTTGGTCTACAAGTCTTGTTAAAAGTAGCTAGTGATCATGTTGTTAGTAGGTCAGTGAATGATCCAATATCATTAATAAAACTATACTCGAGACTATATCATGAGTCATCTTGTGGTCTTTGCTTTCACATCACATGCAAATCACCTGTTGAGACAAGATTCCTGGGTCGGTGCGTTACTGCTATTTAAAGTGCAAATGAACCCTTTGACAATACATTCAGTACTGGTTCTGCATAAAGTAAATAGTTGATTGGCAAAATATTTCTTGATTTGAGTGATGCGTCTTTAAGTTATTAAGGTTTATACTTCCAATATGTTAATGATGATGACGTCAGGTAAGGTATTTGAGTGTTTTTGTTGTAATTAATAATACTAAATGCTGGCCATTTTGAAAATAAAAATTGTAAATAGCTTTCATGTAAAACATGAGTAAAATAATGATGCTTCTTAAATACTGTATCTATGAACCAGTTCGATTTTGTATATTTGATTAAGCCTTAATAGACGTCACACTCATTAGCATATTGGAAGTATAAACCTTCATAACTTAGAAACGCATCACTCAAATCAAGAAATATTTTACCATTCAACTATTTACTTTATGTAGAATCAGTACTGAAAGTATTGTCGAAGGGTTCATGTGCACTTTAAGCCTGATCACTTAGGACGGACGGCTGTTCGAAAACCTCTGGAAGTGGAATTTGATGATTATGAAAGATAGTCCAGTAGCTCAGTTGGTTAGAGCGTCTGACTATCAAACAGAAGGTCAAGTGTTGGAATCCCGCCTGGAGCTCGGATTTTCTTTCCGAGAAAATTTTTCTTGAAGAAAAATAATTCGCATCTTTAATAACTATCCAAGCAAAAAAAAAAAAAATAAAATAAAAAAAAAAAATAAGAATAACAATAAAAGCATCACATGGTAAATATGTTCATATACTGTATTCAGCTAGCGGAAGTGGCGCTGTCAAAGTTGAAAGAGATAATGAAGAATTTTTTATGAATTTTTATTTTTTTTTGGAATTTTTTACAAAGTGTTGAAATTGTAAGTTCGCTCTCGTTATTGTTTTCTACCAATTTTAAAATCGTTGCTTGATCTTAGCAATTAAATTTAAACCATAATACAATTGGTTGAATTGACAGCCTGTCAAAGTAACCTAAGGAACTAACCTAAAAAACTAGTTGTCTCGGTTGCATTGCCTTGACCTTAAAAATATTGGTTATAATAACAAATACCGTAAATCCTCTATTTAGCCCCCCCCCCCCCCCCCCCCCTCAAATAAGCCCCCTTCTCTGATAAGCCCTCCCCCCTTTTTTAAAGGAAAAAATTTGTTAAGCCTCCCCTGTCTTTTTAGCCCCCTCCCCTCCCCCCCCCCCCCCTCTCCCACCTTCACAACTAAAGAATCACGTGTTAATGTAGCAATGGAACATTTAATGATTGTTCAGAACATTTCTTTTTAGCTTGCTTTGTTAATGTTACCGTGTTTTAGTTTTGCTATTCACAATAATCATAAATTATACCTGAGAGACTAACACAGGTAAATCAAATAATAAACATGCCATGTACATCGCTACAGATTATGCGAGACGGTCAATATTAATGCTTCCGTTTAATCCAGAGTTGCAATCATGCTACATCCTGACAGCGTACAATTTACTGCGTTTCGACTTAATCAATAAGCCCCCCTCTCACTTAAGCCCCCCCTCTCCAATAAGCCCTCCCTCAAACGTGCCTGAAATAAATAAGAGGATTTACGGTATACAGTATTTAGTTATAATCCGAAGTAAATTGTTTATAATAACCAATAATATCGTGGTGGTTGTAACCCAAAGTAAATCGTTTATGACAACCAATATTTCAACCATTTTAAAACTGGTTGTCTCAGTTGTATAAATTTAACCAGTTTATATTGGTTGTTTCGACCAGGCAGTTTTTACATACAGTGTACTGCTAACTATCTTATATAAAGTATTATGAAGACATTCAATACAATTCAGCACTAAGACTAAGAGTGCACTTTATCTTATTGACAAAAAATTATTGTGGTCAAATGATGGATACACTTCCATCCTCAGGCATCACGTGACCTGGTGGAGTAGTCACGTGACCATTACAGCAACCAATTCAGCAGCAGGTCGAGGAGAATGATGGAAAACGTGAGACTTGCTTTGCCAACTACAGAACCTGAGATGGAAAACCAAGTAAATTTGTAAAAGGGAAATAGTGATAAAAGCAGTTGTCAACTTTAACCATGTCACGTGATTATCGATGACAGACTGATACTGACCTGGAGGTTGAACGTCAAAGATCTGATAGTTACCGATATCTTCGGGGTGTCTGGGACTTGTGATGTTCTTGATGCAGCAATAATACTGGCCGGCGTCTTTAGGTTGTACGTCATAGATGGTCAAGGTGTGATCCTTGAAGCCATCCATGTTAGAAAAAACGTACTTTCCTTTGGATGAGTTATCTGATAATAACGAGAGAAAACAATGCGTTATACTCTTTGAAATGAAAAACAAAATGTTTGATTTTTACATCCACAGCCGTGATAGTATCTATTGAACTACAGGTCCGTCCGTCCGTCCGTCCGTCCGTCCCATCTATCCGGCATACTCCAATCCACTCCCCATCTCTTCTATCCCATCTATTCATTCATTCATCTATCCATACCTTTAGTATGAATGACCGAGATGTCATCGTTGAGCAGGCTTTTTCTTTTCCATTCGGTAACCAGTGGATTTCCCTGAGCAGTGCACACAAGCCGATTCACATTCTTTTCTTCTTTCTTTTCAGGGAAAAATCTTGGCTGAACTAAAGAAATAATTCCAGTAACGATCATGTTGCTGTAGGTTTTTTTACCGATGTTTTCTACAGCAATGTATCAGCACCCATATGAGTAATTGAACTGACCTCTTTACGATAATAGTTTTCGTGATGTTTCTCTTTCTAATTCCTCTCAGCAGGTACTCCAAGTAACAAGAATATGTACCACCCACATCAGCTAGGCTTACGTTCAAAACCAAAGGTTTAATTGATGAGAAATGGGGACGGCAATAACTTGCGATTACAACCCTTCCATCTTTTGTCCAGGTAAACTTGCCGATGGTTGTCATTAACGCTCCTTTGTTAGCAACGGTGACATTACAACTGAGTTGAATTCGCTCCCCAAACTTTACTGTTACATCACCAGAGGCGTGAACTTCAGGGATCTCGCTTACTGTGGGTAGAAATGTGTGACGGCACTATATTTCAAATGCCGCGACAGCGCGAGTTCGTTGAGTTAACGCAAAGGAATGAGAACGGAGAGTAACTTTACAAAACAATTTATTGAATCGCATGACTGAATAATTTTAACTAATACAACTTGAAATCGTAAATATCACACGCTAGGAAAATAAATATCACTAAGTAACCAATACCAATCACACATACTAAGCGATTAAATATAGGATATCACACTTCTAAATTAACTCACTATTTTGGTTACACTCCACACTCGGTAACAAGAGAAGAGGTGCACTCATACCTTATAAAGTTGTTTTATAGCGTACCAAGTTGTTGTAGCATTCGGGTTCCCGACTAACACACCAAACTAGCGTGGTAACTCTCCTTTTATAGTCCAAGGATCTTGAAGGACAGCTGCCAGTCTAGCTCAGTTTTGTCTTAACAACCAGTATGTCGTGCACCCCCCTTACTTAGCCTAGTTGGTAACTATGCAGTGAGAAATCTTAGTTTTCTTACCACTTCGTAATGAAGTACATAAAAACGTACATACTCCTAAAAAGACTAACTCTTTGTTTACCATCTTATGAAAAGAAATCAAACTTTAACTCAATTTGGTACGGGAATAACTTGGTTAGAATTTCCGAAATGGTAAACAGAAAATATCGTAAACAAGTCATAAACTAAGCTAAAATATTAAAATGATATTTAAGGACAACCCAGATTTAAGCGTCTGTGGCAACCGCGTATCCAACAAAACTAACAAACTAATTTCTAAAGAGATCGTAGGTTAATGAAGATTTAGCGCTAATGAGCACATGGCTAAACAATACGCGAACTAACCCGAATATTCCCGTGAGATCGTTACAATCGGAACCGATTTGTTAGCGCATTGTTTCAGCCATGCACAATCTATTGCTGCGGATTAACTCGTTATTCTTTGTAGTAAGAAAAGACTTCCTAAAGTTACTATAACTTTTATCCTGCTATTATGACCAACTGGGCTTGAATTTGACTTATTGACTAAATTGAATTAAATATTGAACGGTTGAGCTAATCATTAACTCGGCTAAAATTCTCTGTCGTCACAAATGTAACGATCCGTCATGATTTGGTTCTTTCCAGGTTATGATTCGATGAGAATTGAGAAGTACTTACATTGAATAACAGTGAATCCATATTCATGTTGACTACCTCCTGTGTGTCCTTGGCATTCATAGCCACCATTTCTTAAATCATCATTCATGATGACTTCATTGAAATGCAGAGTCACACGTAGCTTTCTTCCGCCATCTAGAAATATCAGAAACAAACCATACTCTCTCTACTCAAAAGTTGTCTATCAACTGTTGTTTGAATAAACTCTTGGTATTGGTTCATCAAATCGCAGTTTGGTCTTAAGGTGCGGCACTAGGGCAACAAAATCGCCCAACTAGCTTGCACACGTAGCTTGCTTCCGCCATCTAGAAATATCAGAAACAAACGATGTACATAAAAGCATTAAGAAATTTAATTCAAAACTGGAGCTCATTAGGAAAGTTAGTAGTATAGGGGGTATCAGCGCAGTTGACCAACCGCTGATTACCCGCGTCAGGTTATACTTACACGAGGATTAGCCGCGTTAAGTACTGGTCATAGGGAATGTCCACGCGCGTATTTAAGGACCGGGCCTTACACGTGGGGGTTACGGCGCATGTGCTTAAATATGTGAGTCTATATATGGCATGGCGCAGAATGCCCGGACATATTGCCTTTGCCGCCTCATTTGCATACGCTCGTAATCACTGAAGCGCGCGGGAAGTTTGAAAATTTTGACTCGATTTACAAAAGAATGAGTCAATTTTGCGACAGACACGTTAATACAAGACAACTTTTCTTGGACTTGCGTTTACAAAATACCGGGCTTGCGACTTGAAAACTAAAGTTGAAATATCAAAGTAATACTTCACAGTTAAAAAACATAAATTAGAAGGACATAAATAGTATCCATTTGCCTTCGAAAACCGGTAATTTTTATGAAATTTTATATGTAGGCAACTTTTGAACTAAAATTTACTTGTCTCATATGAAGAAATGTTGACGCTTGCGACCTGAATATTAAAGAATCTCTTGTACATTCAGCAACAAGCCCAAAATCATTATTAAACTATTTTGTTTAATAGTATCCATTTTTATCTAAAGATTTTAATGAGGATTTTGGTGGACATGGTTCATTATTATTCATAGAAAAGAGAACTAAGCTCCGCCTCCTCACTGCCTCAAGTGATCCATATGTACATTTTCGCTAAAGAACCAGCAGAATCATGAGTGATGTTTTTGATTCATTTGTTTATAGTTTCTTGACATCGAATGAACTATAAGATGCCGTATTCGAGTATGAGTCTAATCTTATAGATTACTAGATAGTATGAATCACTAGAATCATGAGTGTTGTTTGGACTGTTTATAGTTTCTTGGCAACGAATAAACTATGCGATGCCGTATTCGAGTATGAGTTTACTCTTAGTAGATCTATGAATCGCTAGAATGAGTGCTGTTTGGATTTTTTCGTTTATAGTTTCTTGGCAACGAATGAACTATAAGATGCCGTATTCCAGTATGAGTCTAATCTTATAGATTACTAGATAGTATGAATCACTAGAATCATGAGTGTTGTTTGGATTCATTTGTTTATAGTTTCTTGGCAACGAATAAACTATGAGATGCCGTATTGGAGTATGAGTTTGCTCTTAGTAGATCTATGAATCGCTAGAATGAGTGCTGTTTGGATTTTTTCGTTTATAGTTTCTTGGCAACGAATAAACTATAAGATGCCGTATTCGAGTATGAGTCTAATCTTATAGATTACTAGATCTATGAATCACTAGAACCATCAGTGTTGTTCGGATTGTTTATAGTTTCTTAGCAGAGTAAACTATAAGATGCCGTATTCCAGTATGAGTCTAATCTTATAGATTAGTAGATAGTATGAATCACTAGAATCATAAGTGTTGTTTGGATTGTTTATAGTTTCTTGGCAACGAGTAAACTATAAGATGCCGTATTCGATACGTATTCGTATTAAGATACCCTATGCCGTAAAAGTACAAGAATCTTGTCAATCATGAGATGATTGACAAGATACTAAATATTCTGTTTGAGTCATATGCAGTTGACGTGACGGCAATAACCAATAACAATGCGCTATTGGGATGCTTTTGTTTCAGCGCGCCTAATTTGAATATGTCCGTAAAACAATAGGCATTCTGCGCCATGGAGTGCGAAGAATGTAAAGAGTTTGCTTATGACTTTTGCGTAAAGTGCATGTAATGAAAATGTGATTCAAAACTGGAGCTCATTAGGAAAGTTAAACTGCCCTGTCTAAAAAGCACTTGCTACTATCATATAACACACTAGTTTGGCCCACTCTAAAATATTGTAAACTCTAGAATGGTGTAGTGGATAACACATCGGATAAGAATGCCGAAGACGTGGGTTCGATTCCCTGCAAGGGCATTTGATATTTTTCTCTTATTCTCTCAAGAATATATTGATGCCTCTTGACTTATTGTGCAATTCTCGGTTTCTTACACTATTATTAGTTAAGCTTAACTTTTTTTAGATTAGTGTAGATAAATTTGTTGGGGTACCTAATATAGCTGTATATGGAAACAGTGGCGGATCCAGGGGGGTTCGAAGGGTTCCACGGAACCCCCTTGAAGGTTTGATCTTTTAGGTAATAGAAATATGTTTTATATAAATATTGCTTAAAAGTATCCACAAGTATAATGTTGAACTCGAAATGATAAATATTTCCTGTTATAATGTTTAATTTACCTTTAAGTTCCGTTACTAGATAGTAAATTAGGTGATTAGAGCCAATTTTTTTGTCAAACATCGACTAAACAAAAGATAATTATACACAGTTTAAGAAACGGAACCCCCCTTTGAAAAATCCTGGATCCGACACTGGGAAACACTGTAGATATAGCAATTCACTAGAAATACAAATCCTTAGATATAGTTAAGTAGATAGGGGTACGGTTTTAGAGCTAAAATATGTATAGATTAGAATAAACTTTTTACTAAATATATATATATATACACTCGATTGCACAAACGTTGTAGTATACATTTATACATTTATACAAATATCTAATGAGATGCATAATGCAATATAATCATTTTTAACGCTTAAAACCGAACGATTTATAATCTGTACGATCTAGTAGACAAGAAAAAAATATTTTGACAGTCATGGAATGAAACAAACAATAAATAAAGCAATTTTTCTGTTTTGCATATCATTAAATATACTGAATAAATTAGATATGTGTATAAATGTATACTAGGACGTTTCTGCAATCGAGTGTATATATATATATACAGGCATTTGCAAAAATTATGGCCGTTTCAAATATAAATACAAGTATATCGAATGTTTCTCATACAGGGCAGGATATCTTTCTTGATATTATTTTTCAGAAAGCACTAGTGATAGACAACTCGAAAAAAAATATAAGGGATGCTATCCCATAATTTTTGATATATATATAATTATATATAATTATATATATTGGAAGCGGCCATAATTTTTGCAAATGGCTGTGTATATATATAAATATATATATACATATATATATATATATACAAGCAAATCAAAAGCATATCAAAAATTATGGGATATCCTCCATTATATATTTTTCGAGTTGTCTATCACTAGGGCTTTCTGAAAAAAAATATCAAGAAAGATATTCCACCCTGTCTGATATACTTTCGATATATTTGTATATACATTGGAAGCGGCCATAATTTTTTCAAATGGCTGTATATATATATATAATTTAGTTTATATGGGCCTAATTGGAAATAAGCTCACTGCTTTATTAGTTCACGCAGTAAAGATGATTATTATTATTACAATCCACTCTCTGCTCAGTACTTTTATGTCTATCAACTGTTGTTTAGATAAAGGACAAGACTATGATTGCACCCTTGCTCGTGGTATAGGTTCATCAAATTGCAGTGTGGTCTTAAGGTGCGGCACTAGGGCAACAAAATCGCGCAACTATTCGCGCCATACTGTTGTGTACAACAAAATATTATTGAGTAAAGAGTATCTACTTAACGCACCAATGATAATATGTTGCACGCGGAGTGGCAATAGCAGTAAAATCTGCTCTGCATTTTCCGATGCAACAGTGTTGCGCACATTTATTAGTTTTGCGTGATGTAACCACAGTGTGAATGTCGTGTGATGTAGACATATGAAGCATGGTGTTACTTTTACATGCGTGATATAACTACAGTGTGGTGTTAGCGATGCGCGACATAACCATAGTGCGATGTGGTGTCTGTTACTCTTGCGTGATGTAACCACACTGCGGGGTGGTGTTACTCTCGCGTGATGTTACCAAAGTGTGGTGTGGTGTTACTCTCGCGTGATGTTACCACAGTGTGGTGTGGTGCACGGTGTTACTCTTGCGTGATGTAACAGTGTGATGTTACATTTCTTGACACGACAGCTTTCATTAATATCACTAACCCAAGGTTTCATTTTGATAATAGATGCGTCCATCAGGTCCTTTATCTCTTATGAGTTCAACGTCACCAAAGCGGCTCTTCCTCACAAATATTATCTCATCTGGATCGGAAACTGTGTCTTCGACTACGCAGGTAACTTTTGCCTTTTCATTTTCAATAGCGTACAGATTATCTGGATACGGAGCGACTATCTTAGGAGCACCTATAGTTAAGCGAGATAAGAATGATGGTGTTGGTATAAAGCTGTTGTAATAATAATCATGCTTTTGGTTTGTGGGCTACCGACATGCTGGCCAAAAACGCACGCTAAATCGGCAATGTTCGCCATTATTTTTGTTCAGCGGTCGTGCTGTCACCTAGGCGTCGCGTCAATGAATAATAGTAATGGCGGCGCTTTCAATTGCAAATGTATTGGCAAAACTCGATGATGATGAGAATGATAGCTGCGAAGAAGTCGAGGAAGTCGAGGAAGGAGACGAAAAAAAAGACAATGGGTCTTTCTGTTTCGAAATCGGATCTTGAGAGAAAAAACCGTTTTATTGAGTATGCTATGGAAGAGTTGGTCTCGTTGTGGGATTTTAGCAAGAACACGTCTTGCTCAAGATCTTTGCTAAATACTAAGCCTATTCATGCCGGGACACTGTTGCTGGATGAAGGTAAAATATGGCTTACTAGCATTTATCGTCGTCTTACCGGAAAAAGATCTTTACGCAGACCGTTTTACGCTGAAATTCACCGATCAATTCCTCGTGTCTTCTTCAATGTTGTTGTTCGTGTGGTGAAGAATAGCTATGGCTTCGCTGCTCCATTTTGTTTACACAGCAAAAAAAAAAAAAAAAAAAAAAGGAGAGGTGATATCTCTGACGTCTCTACGATTAGTCAAGGAACTGTTTTGCCTTTTAACATGTTTATCAGGGCCTGAAGTCATGGAATTTTTGAGAAGAACCCTTGTTACAGGGATGAGAACTGGACATCAAGTATCAGTTCTTGTGGATGAAATGAAGGACTTTGCCTTTATCTACAAATACAGGAAAGGAGAGCTTACTATAAGTTATCACTTTGGAGAGTGGAACATTTGCGGTGCACCTCAGCACAACTAATTGTTGTTATTGGATTCATAGGAGCGAACGGATTTGGGACTGTTGTAATTTTAGTTATCAAAATGTGTTCAAGATAAATTAACACAATAAAGAATTGTTGTGATTTAGCCCTATTTTGTGACATGACAACCACAAATCAATGTGCATTAAGATTAGCAGCTTGCCTTTTCAGACACTGGAATTGCTCCTCTTTGCTCTTATACATATTATTGTAGTTTTTTGTAATTATATTGACCAGGCGTATTGACATTGACATAAATAAAATGGCTTCGTTTGGCATCTTTACTTGCATTCATGCTCAAAAGTTTTTGCCCACATGTATCAACTGACCCAAAAATTGCCAGTCAATCCACTGTGCATGAGTGGATTAAACTGCACATAACTTTCGATCCTATATGTAGAGCAACAGATCATTTTGAATTTGTAAACATACAATTGAGCAATGCTTACCTCTGCTTATAATTATGATCTAATTGCCATACTTCAGTAGCATAGCAAGGAGGGGCACATGCCCTTCCCCCTAATTTTCTGGGTAATTTATTATGATTATGTGTAAGGGCAAAAATGAAAATATAAGATTTTTCAAGCTTTTTACTATGTATGCCCCCACCCGACCCCAAATTTGCAAGTGCCCTGCCTGATCCTAAGTTCTTATTATACTCTTGACAAACCTGACCTCCCAAACAGTTCCTTCCACCCCTCCTCTTGACTAGCAAATAACAATAACAAAAAATTCAATTGCAACATGTATCAAATATCAAAAATGTTTATTTATAAATCTCATAAAAAGTAAGCAAAACTCCAAAAGCTGTTATTACAGATGCATACTGATGAAGTGAAAATTAGCAATTGTGCATTGTATTCACTAGACCAATTAATAGCCTGGATAAATGGTCCCCCCTAAAAAAGTCTCATTGCAGGCTAAGCTGTAATAACAGTTTAGCTGGCTATGCTTTTGTGAATATAATTACATATGCTATAAATAAATAAACCTTATAAATATATATTTTGTTAAATACACACATATATTAATAAAACGTGAACAAATAGCAATTCAAATTATGCTGCAATTGTGATTTAAACCTCGTAAATGCTTAAATATAAGAGATAAGGGACTGGACGTATTAAGAAGGGGTGGTGCATTTTGAATTACACTTGCACAAAAATTTGACCCCTCCCCTAAAACCCCCTTTGTCTCTCTTAACCCCATCTGTTGCTGTGTATAAAAATGGAGACGCACCCCATATTTGCACCAGCCCCCCTTTCAATAAATAATGACCAGACCCTAAATTTATCTTGTTGAAAACATACCTATTATCTACAACATACTTTTTAAAAAAGTAAAATATGCTGCTGTCTACAATCATGTGATAGAAACTTCATAAATACTTGAATTTAAGACATAAATATATCTCTTTTTAAATACAATCATATATGTTTACAAAATGCTTTGATAACAAGCCTATATCGCTTCGAAAGCGATGATGTTTCGGCCCGTTATCTATTTATTGTGTGGCATTGTTTAATAAAGAACTTTGGTCTTGCTGTGGTAAATGAATGGGTCTCCTGTATTTTGAAAATGGCAGACAAGAGCGATTTCGCGGTACGCTTTCACGTTGCAAAGTCTTACGCAAATTTCGATGGAAACATTTGTTATAAAATTCTCTTGGACGAAACACATCGTAATTAAGTTTTTTGAAGATTTTAGTGGTTCTTGCTTTGAAACATCGTAGTGTTTTGGGGAAAATCAGGGCAACGTACATACATATAACGTCTCGCCGAACAAGTGAGAGATCCGACAATAGATATAAACATTACAATGATCGAGTATCGCAGAGAGCAGAGTACAAAGTGCAAAATATTTTGGCACATGATCATTACTGTACGCGCTATGTTGAATGTAGGATACTTTTTAAACCTTCTTTCTGCTCTTTGACATTTATGGTAAATGTATTTAGCTCTTATATCGTAGCTTGAAGAAAATGCGAAAGTCTCAATTCGAACGAAAAGATACAAGGCTTGTCTTTGACCAGTGCGCCGTCACTTTTCAATAACTTACCTACTTGGCGACTTGGACCTAGATACTGACCTAGGAATAAAATACGCATTGTCGTAGGGTTAATCAATAACTTTTTTTTTCCAAAAAATGGCGTCATGCGAAAGGGCATAATATAGTCTACACAACTACCTCATAGAAGATTCACCGCAACTCTCCGAAATGCTCCGCATGGTGAAATGTTTTACATTTTCCCATTGCTTATAATGGAAACGGCATATGATTGGATTAGGTCCGAAACTCTGACAGCTAAATGACACGCACGGGGACTATTATGGGCCGGCAAACCGAATGTAGTGACTGTTTCGGCCTGAGGGCCGAAACAAAAAGTAAAAAACAGCAGTTCAAAATATATGCTGCTGTCTACAATCATGTGATAGAAACTTTATAAATACTTGAATTTAAGACATTTTTATAAATATATCTCTTTTTAAATACAATCATATCAGACTATTTACAACATGCTTTGACAAAAAGAAAAAAAAAGAGCAGTGATTCAAGAAAATGATATATAGGGATGAATATATCTTTAAAAAAAGCTAATAACAAATTTAGTAAAAAGTAAACAAAACAGCAATATCCATGCTCATTAATATTTCATATTGGGTTTCTTTAAAATATGGGGACAAGGTTGTTTCAAGGGGGTGCACACCCCCTGCACTCCATAGCTGGATCCGCAAATGATTTAGTATAAAAACAACAGTTGTACACTCTAAACAAGGCTTGAAATAAGGGACCATTCATCATTTACGCCAAGGGGTTGTCTGGCAAGAATTGGGGGGGGGGGGGGGGGGGCAATAAATTCAGTCCACTCAAAGTGGTGGGGATCAGAAAACTTATTCTTTCATCTAATATTTTCAATAACATTTAAAGGGGGTCATGAGGTTCTTTTGTCACATGGAAGAGGGGATCATGAGGTTTTATTTAGTGTACTGAAAAACAACCCAACCCCTGGCATATCAAGTAATGAATGGTCCCTAAAGGCCAGTTATAAAATGAAACGATCTTGTCTTGCTAGTCTAAGTATAAGATCAAAATAAAACTAAGACTTGCAACAGATCTCCAATAATTATTACTTCAATCCCAGCTTACATTCCAAAGTGTATTAAACATTCATAATTCAATAAGTTTACAGTAAAAGCTGTCACTTAAAACAATAAACCAAGCTTCTCCCATTGCAAAGAAATTTTATTATTTTTGACCGTCTCTTTGACACAGCACTCCTATTGATGGAAAAACTTTTATGAGATATGAAGGGACTAATGGTTTTTGTTTTAATTTCCAATAAAGGTTTCATTCATTCACAATGACTTGAAGTATCACAGGTTTAGAGATAAGTCACTTTCATCAGTAATAATAACATTTTTGAATACAGTAATGCAAATAGTGCTTGATCTCAATAACACTGGATGAACAACAACAACAACACCAGGCTATGATGTATTCAAGAAATGTTTACATGCACTGACAGTACTGTACAAAATTAAAATGTACTTATTGCCCTCTCATACTTGTAAACTGTGAATCTGCCAATTAGGCCTTAATATTCAGTCTGTAAAGATTTCCATAATATTTTAGAACATGCCATAACCTATTCCTGTGAACTCAACTTTGCACAGAGACATGCATAGTTTTCAACCACCCATGTGGTAATTGTAGAAATAATTTCTATTTTTTGAAGTTTTGAATTCTTAGCATTTTTCATTCTAAAACATTTTATGGTGACCAATAAAAAGTAATAAAGACTCATTCCAACCAAATTCCTTGTTTTTCACAACCACAGACCATGCATGAGGGTCCTCAAGGGGTAAAATGGGAGTTGGGATTTGCCTTAAGCTTATAGCTGGGAAATGGATTTCATGCCACTGGGACTGGGATTCATGACCACAAATACAATAGAAAATGGGAATGGAATTTAGATTTTAGCAACACAGGCTGCGATCATGGGATTTGAACTGGGATTCGAAAAAATGCTTGGCTGGGAAATGGGATTAGGACCCCCCGTATCTTCAGGACCCTCAGCATGTAAACGGGCAAAGTATTTACTCAGTCCACTTACCTCTACTTATACTCACCATAACCTTCTCTCTCATTGGGTGGGAACAAAACTTACATAGCCTTTGATCTACTGCCTTATCAAAGCCACAGTAACAATATGATGGTAGTTTAGTCCGGCTTGGAACATATGAGAGTTGAGGATGAGAGCTACTAGAGGTTTATAACCTCTCTCTCTAAGCCAAATCAAAGAGACAATACTCATGCTGGAATATCTGCTCCCATCTGGTCTGATAAAATGTATTCTTGGCAAAATTAGCAATTTGAATGTGCTTTGCTTCCCTCCCCTCCATAGAATTTAACCCAAGTCCCATATTATACTTTGACAACATGTCTTTTGTGTGTGAAGGAACTACCAAACCATGTGTCCAAACAGTAGGATTGGTAGAATAAAATACATGGATTGCACGGAAGTATTGATAAGAAAGTTCTTGAAGCTTACTTACCTGATCAGCTGTGATGTTAATCCTACAAAAAAGAAAAACAGAGTCACGTAAATAGAGGCAAATCAAAGCAAGGGCATGGATGCGTTGATGATAACGCTGTCCATCAGTGCCTTCTTCGATGATCTCTATCAAATACATGAAATTATGTAAAAACATACGGGAATCTTTTCACGTAAAACGATAGTCAAAACTATCATTCCGTGGTGTTGAACCTTTCGTTTCATCAAACCATTTTACTACCTTCTTTGCCAACCTTTTCAGTTTACACTCGGACCTTAAGGTTTCTACATACTTCACAAACTTAACGTTTGGTGGAAGATTAGAAAAAGAAGAACAGTTTGAAACATCTCTTGCACACTGATTGAGCAACTCTTCTAAGAAAAAATGATGGGCATGTGCACATGCATTATTCTTGATGTGTAATGGATCTACATGAATGTTATCAACATGCCTACCTATCAATGGCCTGAATTCCTGTCTACCGTGCTGCTGAGCAATAAAGGTGGTGATATTAGAGCGTTTTGTGGATTCTGCAAGTTTTGTCTTACCTACTAGTGCTTTATGCTTTTTAACGGCATCAGCAACCTTCACTCTGTCATCTACATCCAAGGTTTCCATGTGTTAGATGCTTCAGACCCAAATGTACCATCAAGCACAGATGCAGATCTCAAGTCATTTAATGATACATCTGCAAAGGAAGAAAAATATGTTGCAGAATTGCTTAGTTCACCTGCCAAAAAACACAACATTTTCATATCATTTGGAAGTTCTGATATTAGAAATTTGATGTGGCGTGTTGTACCATCATTGCAGGTGATAGCATATGTAGTTTCCTCAATTCTATCAACATCTTTCATTAATTCCATAACAAATCTTCTGACTGGTAAACAATTTTCGCTACAATTTGCTCCAAAAAGAAGGAAGTTTTCAGAGCTGCTTAGTACTCCCTGTCCAATGTTTAATATGCTCACAAGCCATGCTGCAGCTGTGTCGTCCTTGCCACAAGGAGCTCCATCACTACCTATTGCTGCATGGAGTGTGTCAGGATCACTAAAATTCAAGATATCGTAGCCGTTATTGAGATTTAAAAAAAACAAGACTGACCAAGAGCCCCTCTAAGTCACGATAAACACCATTAACCTTATCTTTCTCATCCAGATCTCCACAAAGAGTATCCCTAACACTATGCATAGTACCGATGTTTATATTACTGATGAAAGGCATCAACCTGTGATAGGACACCAGCTTTGGAATGGGACAGCCGGATACTGTTAAGCGATTGCTTTTCTTTCTACCTGTCTTATTAACTACTTTATAAGAACTAGCTTTATATGTGGCAGGGTGTTTTTTCTTCCCCATTACCCCCTTACTATAATAAACTGCTACAGATCTCAACATATTTACATCAGATTTCTCAGACTCTGCCAAAGAATTTTTATACACTTTGGGTAAAACCTTGAACCTCAAATTCTTGCAATTGACTGTCTCGATGATCTTCACAATTTCATCTGCCTTTACTTCCTTGTCTACCGTGTCCACCAATCCAAACTTTGCACCTTCGTCACTACCATGAATCTCTTTTGCAGCTGTCAATGTTTCTGCCCTACGCCGTCCTCATCTTCAATCCTTGTGTAGTTGGTTGTTTCTGTCTAACTTTAACCGCGCGCACTGGTAGAAACTGCGCCTTATCTCCAGGGCTTAAGGTGGCTGCCTACTTTTGAACGTTCGAATTGAGCCCACGATGAGCGCGCGCTCAAAAACCGCTGAAAAATCTACAAGATTTTATTGAAGAACCATACGCGTTTTGAGCTTCAACAGGGCAAAACCCTCAAATTTTGCACTGGACTCTATATTTTTTGATAGCTCATTCGAAAAAACTCCTAAAAATCAAGGTTATATCAATATTTTAGGAAAAGTTTAAATCAGGAACACGTGAAAAAAAAGATTTTTGTAGGGATTTTTGTTCGACTTTATGAGATTTTTTAAGATCACCGAAACTACAAAATATGACAAATAAATGTATCTCTCTGTCGTTTTGTCGAAAATATCCATGTATTATTGTAGAATGATTGCCTAGCCTTCATTCATGCAATCATATAGTCTGCAAATAACTATTATCTTATGAATCTTAATTTTTTCTAATCACTTCCGGTGGCGCAATTTTTACCCCAAAAGCTCGTGCGTAGGCTTCCATTAAATGCTGATTATCTCGAAAACGAGCTCGGGACATCCTATTTTTCTTACCAGATTTGGAATCAGCATTAAATTTCAATTCGGAAAAATGAAGTTTTAAAAAAAGCTTAAATCAATTTCCAAAAGTAGGCAGTCATGATTTTGACAGCCGCTCTCATCAAACAATGTTTGGCGTCACGGTGGCTTACATTTGCTAATGCGCACTACATGTAATCGGTTAAAAACCGGTTTTAAAACTGGTTTTGTTCGTCCACAATAGTGGACGGCGGTGTATCAAAGGAAACGCTCTACATCGGCAGAGTCTCCTTCCTCCCCGCCTGAAAGAAGGGAGAGAAAGAGAAGAGAGACTCTGCTAGCAGGGAACTTAAATCCGTTTGAATGTTCTCAAAATCCTCCATCTCTGCCACTAAACTGCCTACCTAATCGAATATAGATTTTTATACAATTATTATAAGCCTTAGACATTTAAGTGTACATAATAATTATCATTGATTCTAAGTCATAGGTTATAAAAACTCAGTTATTAAAATCGCTTTACCTGTCATGTATATTTTTGACGTTATTAACGTAAACATTATACCAGTAAATTGAATTCAAGTCAAATGAAGCTTAATTTAAGTTGTTTATAGCATTGTCTTTACCTTATCATCCAGTCGTCGAAGCTTTGCACTTTTCGCTTTGATCTCCCTTTCCTTCTCGGAAACCTCGTTGTTTGTCTGTTTGATTTTCTGATCCTTATTTGTCGCATCTTCTGCCATCTGTTTCCGTTTCTTCATAAGCTGACCAACTTTAAATCGTGGCATTTTTGAAATTAAAAATCTCCGCGATGAAACAAAAAATCAAATAACCAAAAAGAAGGCCATGTCATTCATTCACTCAAAAACTTTTTCATTTTTACTTTTAAAATTAAAACAAGACTCAAATAACCTCCTTCGAGCAGAATGAGCAAAGATTATGAAATACGAGTGCATCGGGAGGCCAAAAAAACCAAAAAGAATACTACATTCTTGTCATGTTTGGTATCAAAATGTCGGCGCTTTCAAAGGCTGCCGCTTACCGCCTTCCGATTTTCGCTCCGAGTGAATACGAAGTATTTACGAGGTCACACAAACGAATGCAAATTTTGAATTCGTAAATTAGGTACCAGTCTCCTAAATCCTTGCCCATCCAAGATGGCGATTGGGTACGCTAAACGTTGCCGATTTAGCGTGCGTTTTTGGCCAGCGTGCGAAATATAAAATGTAATTTGATCTGATTGTTACTCATCATACAAAGCCAGAATTCTATTCTTTACGATATATACGTACGGACACGTTTTAAATCATGATAAACTTTTATGAGTAATTAAGAGGCAGTCTCTGTAAAAGCGGCCCACTGCATTTCGGGTCAGAAAATAGTTTTCCCTCAAACTTTTACCATAGAAAGGTAATTACTAGTAAGTAATGAAAATGACTTTATTTTCTCGAAATTCATCAAAATGATTTTTTTACAGCGCATAAATCCTGGACCACCGTTATCGCTAAATTTGCATTTATTATCAATTGAAAATTGAGTCGAAATTTAAGTCGTCACTGCTCGCAAAATATTAAACGCTTGAACAATCTATTATTTTTCCTGACTTTCACATTCATTCTAGTGTCAAGAATAAGCAAAATTTTGAATGTTAAGCAAAAGGGAAAAAAGGAGAAAAATAAGTATTCATACCCATTTTACGGCTTTTTGAAATCAAGACAAACCCCCCCCCCCCCCCCCCCCCCCTTCACTAAAAAGCTTTTTTCTCCCAAGTCCAGAACGGGTTACTTAAGTTTTTTACTTCAATCTACTGATCAAAGGTTGATAAAAGTGGATTCATAAAAAAAGTCTGCGCTTTTTATGTATCTTCTTCACAGCAACCTCGGACTTTTTCGTGTTTTTACCAAAATGTCTCATGAAATATGCAAATTAAGCATTGAAATAAACTATAACTAACCATTATTACCTGCTTGAATTTTACTATATCCGGTGTTAACACACTAAGTATGATCTTATTTTCCATTTTAAACTACTTTGAAGTAAAATCGTCTCCAAAAAAATAAGTTATGATGGCGTTTGACGCGGTCATGAACTGTTTTGAAGTTTATGCAAATTACTTATTGATAATGTAAACTAATTTTTCTAAATTATATTTTTCAAAACTATATTTCTTTTCTTTTATTGTCTTGAAACAACTTAAAAACTTGCCAAAAAAGCATCTATTTTAATATATCTGATCTTCTTAAACAGCCCAAACTAAGGAAAATAGTCAAAATACAAATTATCTACAACGACGAAATGAACAACTTAGTTCAAAACAAGTGATTTTAATAATACGAAATCCAAGATTTTAGTTAATTTGGTAAAAATGTCGGTATTCAATTAATTTAGATATGCCCAAGCGAAAAAGGCCCCATAAAATACAACGTTATGATGCGTTTGGCGAGGTATATGAACTGTTTTGAAGTTTATGCAAATTAGTGTTGATAATGCAAACCATGAGAATTGAACTAAAAGAGAAGGAATCCCCGTGCCCCATCATCTGCACACTTTGATGCTATATTTAGAATATATTCTAAAAATATCACCCAATGATATCATTTATTTGATCGTTTGCATTGATTTTCTGCACGCACATAGTACGCGCGCGCTCTACGCTAAAAAATAGGCTAGAAAAGACGTCAACATTGAGGCGACTCATATCTACATATAAAAACAAATAATCCCTGTTTTTGGATTACAGTATTTGGTGATTTTCCTGGTACAGGCTTTCACTTAATCGTCGTTGGATGTGAAATTGAAAAGACTAATAGCATGCATTCGTTTTATTATTTCCATTTTGTAGGCATTTATCTTTTGACATTCCATGCAGTATTGCTTCCAAACCTGTGGCTTCTAAAGCGATCTCAGTCAGTGTTGAATAGGGATCTCGATCCTCTACAGATCTGACACGCTTATATTCAATAGATAGAGATATTCAGGCTGTTGAAGAGTCGTCTGTTTTATTGCTTTTGGTTATCCATTTGATTAACACTTACCTTGAGCAGAAAAATTGAAGTACAACAATAAAAGGACGACTAAACTCTTGGTGATCCACAGGGATTCCATGTCTGTGTCTTTTTTCCAAGCTGAACTCTGACGAATCTAGTGAATACTAGTGCTTATAGATGTTTTGCTTTTGGTAAAGCTTCAGCCACGATGTGATACCCTGATGGAAAAGTCAAAACAATGAAACAAGACAACAATAAGATCCCTGTTGACATAGACAGAAGAGAAAAACGTGCATTTTAGCACGTTTTCCAAGAATTTTGAAGAGTTTGAGTCACAGGAAACCCATACAAGGTTTGAGAGCTAAATGTAATTTAACCACAGGCAACCCAAGCTCACTATATTTATAAGAGAATGTATGGGGATTTAGAATATGCCGTATTTTATTTGGAAAAACGTGAATTAAAGTTTGTCGACTTACCTGTTGTGTCAATTTGTTGATTTTGAACTCCTGCATGCAGTTTGAGCTAGTTTTGAAGGGTATTTTTAAAAAAATTTCAACAAGGTAGGAAGCTGCCGACCCGAATCACAGGTAGCCCATGCTTGGTTTCTATGGTGTCCTGTTATAAGGAAATGTATGGGGATTCATCAAAAATTTCAATTAAATTGCCGGCTTTAGCTTTTCACTTTCTTAGTCCTAGAATTTTAACACGGAAGTTGATTTTGTCATACTTGGGACGTGGCGGCCCTGGCAGTCAGCTTTTATTAAAAGTATTCAGTATTCAGTAAAATACACAAAACAATATGGATAATTCATTATTTTATTCAGCATTTCCAGATCAATTAAAGTTACAGGTCAAGACAGTTCTTGCCTAGTTACAGTGTTGTATAATGAGCCTTAAAACCACGCGCAGAGCTTAAGTGAGAAGCCTGGAAACGAATATTGGCTGCATTGCCTGCGATCTTTTTGGACAGTGGTTTAGTCATGTCACAGTACTTCCCTACTTGTTGTCGGTGTTGAGAGTCGAGGATTAAGAGATAGTCATAGGTATATGTAAGGGGGGAGTCATCGATGGCAAAATCCTCGAATGTTATGAGAATCTGTTGGATGTCTGGCTCCGCCTGGATCTCCCAGTCACAGACCTAAAAAGGAAAAAAACGAATAAGACTAGTCTGATACCCATATAATGTCTATTTATTGCTGTGAACTACTTACTATTCTGTTAGGGTAATGTGATGAGTAATTAGGGCTTGAAAATGTTCCAGTATTCCCTGTCAACTCTCCTCCACAATCTGAAACAAAGATAAACAAATGCTATTGAGAACTGGGCAGGTAGGCCATCCAGCCGACACAGCAGATATCATGCAAGCAGCATACATGTGATATGTAACATGCGGTGAGTCAACCTTGGCTTTCATGACAGTCACGCATTACGTATTTTTCCTGTCTATATCTATTGTCTTCTCCATATTAAAGTAAATACAACGACACTTCCATGGCAGAATTTCTACAGGGTAATTGGCAATGGACTATTCGGCACGAATACTAAGCCTGCGAAAAACGATTAATCGTTATAGATATTTTTTGAAAAATTTCTGTTTATTTTCTTTGGAATCATCAGGTTGTGTTGGTGTCATGGTGAACTTGTTGATCTTGTAGACTCACACGACTTAAATTTGTAAAGCAATACAGTTAATCAGTAGTCACGCAACAATGAATGTAGACCACACTGTTATATGAAGAAACCAAAATATCAAAGTTCTGATTTCACTTGGACTATTTTGCCGACGCCTGTTTAGTATTGACCTGTATGTCGTAACAGAAATGGCGTGACATTACAAATAGATTATTATGAAGAGAGCTTTAAGCGTTTTTCACAACCTTTTCAATAGTGTGTGACTATCAGTTACTAGTTGGTTTACAAGTCTTGTTAAAAGTAGCTAGTGATCATGTTGTTAGTAGGTCAGTGAATGATCCAATATCATTAATAAAACTATACTCGAGATCATATCATGAGTCATCTTGTGGTCTTTGCTTTCACATCACATGCAAATCGCCTGTTGAGACAAGATTCCTGGGTCGGTGCGATACTACTGAAATACAGCCCTCCAAGTAACGCTTACTCACCTGAGAAGGGATGGTTTTCAAAAGACTAGTATTACGAGCTAAAAGATCACACAAGCTAAGATCGTTTACCATTTTATTGTTTTGTTGGAGTACACAAATGAAAACTCAAACATGTTCATTTTGTTTACAGATAAAAAAGTAAATTACTGTTAACTATCTTATATAAATTAGATTAAATTAAATTAGATTATATTTTGTATTCATTTGTATTCTGATGTATAAAGTTAAAACACACCAAGATGTGTTCCGAAGCTATTACTAACATGTTCAAACCTCGTGCTTCTTGTTACAGCCTTAGAAACTTCTTTTTCTTATACCTAGATTTAACACAGTCACGTTTGGTAAGCATTCCCTTAGATATCTAGGTCCCATACTTTGGAGCAAATTAGACAAAAAAGACAGATTAAGTAAATCCTTAGGTGATTTTAAAAATCGCATCCGTAAAAAAACCCTAACATCTTTAATTGACAACGGATGTAGAGGGTGTTTTTTATGTAATAGTTGAAAGGCTGATTAGGATTTTATTACATTATTATCAAAACATTAGAATATTTATATTTTATAATTATAAAATAATGTTTTAGTACTTTATTGAATTAATTTTTAGTCTTAATTAATATCATTGTATATCTTATGATTTTATTTTATTATTATACCTTAGGTGTCCCCTATTAGTAGAGGGTTTTCCCTCAGCTAGTTATTTTCTTGACACGTTAATAAAGTATCTATCTATCTATCTATCTATCTATCTATCTATCTATCTATCTATCTATCTATCTATCTATCTATCTATCTATCTATCTATCTATCTATCTATCTATCTTTACAACCACTACTCACACCACTCACATATTGCTTTTTACGGAGGGAAGAAACTGGAGATCCCGAAGAAAACCCTCGTGGCAATGGAGAGAACAACACGTCAAACAAACTCAACTCACATAAGATCCAGTCTGAGCCAGGGCTCGAACCATGACCACAGTGGTGAGAGGCTACCCATGCTACCCTAGTACAATCAAGGCATTCCATACAATTCAGAACTAAGAATACGAGTGCACTTTATCTTATTGACAAGGAATTACTTTGGTCGAATGATGGATACAATTCCATCCTCAGGCCTCACGTGACCTGGTGGAGTAGTCATGTGACCATTACAGCAACCAATTCAGCAGCAGGTCGAGGAGAATGATGGAAAACGTGAGACTTGCTTTGCCAACTACAGAACCTGAGATGGAAAACCAAGTAAATTTGTAAAAGGGAAATAGTGATAAAAGCAGTTGTTAACTTTAACCATGTCACGTGATTATCGATGACAGACTACTGATACTGACCTGGAGGTTGGACGTCAAAAATCTGACTGTTACTGATATCTTCGGGGGGTCTGGGACTTGTGATGTTCTTGATGCAGCAATAATACTGGCCGGCGTCTTTAGGTTGTACGTCATAGATGGTCAAGGTGTGATCCTTGAAGCCATCCATGTTAGAAAAAACGTACTTTCCTTTGAATGAGTTATCTAATAATAATGAGAGAAGACAATGCATTATACTCTTTGGAATGAAAAACAAAGTATTTGATTTTTACATATACAACTATCGAACTACAGGTCCGTCCGTCCGTGCGTCCGTCCGTCCCATCTATCCATACTCCAATCCACTCCCCATCTCTTCTATCCCATCTATTCATTCATTCATCTATCCATACCTTTAGTATGAATGACCGAGATGTCATCGTTGAGCAGGCTTTTTCTTTTCCATTCAGTCACCAGTGGATTTCCCTGATCAGTGCACACAAGCCGCTTCACATTCTTTTCTTTTTTCTTTTCAGGGAAAAATCTAGGCTGAACTAAAGAAATAATTCCAGTAACGATCATGTTGCTGTAAGTTTCTTTATACCGATGTTTTCTACAGCAATGTATCAGTACCCATATGAGTAATTGAACTGACCTTTTACGATAATAGTTGTCGTGATGTTTCTCTTTCTAATTCCTCTCAACTGGTACTCCAAGTAACAAGAATATGTACCACCCACATCAGCTAGGCTTACGTTCAAAACCAAAGGTTTAAATGATGAGAAATGGGGACGATAACTTGCGATTACAACCCTTCCATCTTTTGTCCAGGTAAACTTGCCTATGGTTGTCATTAACGCTCCTTTTTTATTAAAGGTGACATTACAGCTCAGTTGAATTCGCTCCCCAAACTTTGCTGTTACATTACCAGAGGCGTGAACTATATGAAACTCGCTTCCTGTGGGTAGAAATGTAACGATCCGTCATGATTTGTTTCTTGCCAGGTTATAATTCGATGAGAATTGAGAAGTACTTACTCTCAATAACAGTGACAGTGAATCCATATTTATGTTGACTACCTCCTGTGTGTCCTTGGCATTCATAACCACCATTTCTTGAATCATCATTCAGTATGACTACCTTGAAATGCAGAGTCACACGTAGCTTTCTTCCGCCATCTAGAAATATCAGAAGCAAACCATGCTCTTTCTGCTCAATAGTTGTCTATCAACTGTTGTTTGAATAAACTCTTGGTATTGGTTCATCAAATCGCAGTGCTGTCTTAAGGTGCGGCACTAGGGCAACAAAATCGCGCAACTATTCGCGCCATACTGTTGTGTATAATAAAATATTATTGAGTAAAGAGTATCTAATTAACGCACCAATGATAATATGTTGCACGCGGAGTGGCAATACCAGCAAAATCTGCTCTGCATTTTCCGATGCAACAGTGTTGCGCACCTTTATTAGTTTTGCGTGATGTAACCACAGTGTGGAGGTCGTGTGATGTAGACATATGAAGCATGGTGTTACTTTTACATGCGTGATATACCACAGTGTAGCGTTAGCGATGCGCGACATAACCACAGTGCGATGTGGTGTCAGTTACTCTTGAGTGATGTAAGCACAGTGCGGTGTTGTGTTATTCTCGCGTGATGTTACCATAGTGTGGTGTGGTGCACGGTGTTACTCTTGCGTGGTGTAACAGTGTGATGTTACATTTCTTGACACAACAGCTTTCATTAATATCACTAACCCAAGGTTTCATTTTGATAATAGATGCGTCCATCAAGTCCTTCGTCTCTTATGAGTTCAACGTCACCAAAACGACTCTTCCTCACAAATATTGTCTCATCTGGATTGGAATAACGTCAACATTGAGCCGGCTCATATCTATATAGAGTGCCCTGGAGAAACGAAAAACAAATAATCCCTGTTTTTGGATTACAGTATTTGGTGATTTTCCTGGTACAGGCTTTCACTTAAGGTGGAACCAAACTAATTCAGAGCGAATTTTGGACAATATTATTCTCGCCTACTTCGCAAAACAAATGCGTCAATTTAACTGTATTTTTCATATAATGTACTTTAATTATCCTAGATTCTAGCAGTGTATTTTATTTTAAGATTTTTTAAATGTTTAGCCTATTACGGCCGAAAATCAAACAGTGCTATTTTTAGTTTTTGGCTTTTTTCTCCTCATCCCCAGGTACGATTTTTCTGAAATTTTCAGAATCTTATCATCTAGTACTATTGTACTTACTATCTAGTACCCAAAGAGCTCACCTCGTCGGTCGACAACAACGCTCTCTATTTGCATAGCGACATCTTCAACGTCATTGTGTTTATGCAAATATTCAGCCGACCCGAATATTGAATTAATTATTTCTAGCGGGGTGAGCTCTTTAGATACACCTCACTTTAAAAAATGTTTTCTCCAAAATGTAGATAGGATGAGCTGTAAAAATGTCACTACCACTTAGATAAAGCTCTGGTCTATTGATGTAGAGAAAGTTTAAAGAAAAAACTAGGAGCCGTTTTGAAGGAAACGGCGAAAATGTGATTTTTAGCAAAACTCTCATTTTTGAGGTTTACAGCGACAATTAGTAAAAAAACATTCATTTGATTATTTTTTAAAATTTGATGCTGATTTTTCGTAAGGCTCATCCGCAATACTTGGAAATAGTTATGTGAAAATTTCAAGGCAATCCATTCAATGGTAATGTTTCTAAAGCGTGATGTTTCATATGCTTCAAATTTTGGATCAAATTTTCAAGCAGCGTCATAACTTTTTTTTCTGCGCAAGACTTTCCATCCAAATTTATACACAGGCTGCAATAGTACTAGATGATAAGATTCTGAAAATTTCAAAAAAATCGTACCTGGGGATGAGGAGAAAAAAGCCAGAAACTAAAAATAGCACTGTTTGATTTTCGGCCGTAATAGGCTAAACATTTAAAAAATCTTAAAATAAAATACACTGTTAGAATCTAGGATAATCCAAGCACATTATATGAAAAATACAATTAAATTGAAGCAATAGCTTTGCGAAGGAAGCGAGAACAAAATTGGATGTGAAATTGAAAAGACTAATAGCATGCATTCGCTTTATTATTTCCATTTTGTAGTCATTTATTTTTTGACATTCCATGCAGTATTGTTTGTGCCTGGTATAAACTGATGTTCTATAATGAACACAAACCTGTGGCTTCTAAAGCGATCTCAGTCAGTGTTGATAGGGATCTCGATCCTTTACAGATCTGACACGCTTATATTCAATAGATAGAGATATTCAGACTGTTGAAGAGTCGCCTGTGTTATTGCTTTTGGTTATCCATTTGATTAACACTTACCTTGAGCAGAAGAATTGAAGTACAACAATAAAAGGACGACCAAACTCTTGGTGATCCGCAGGGATTGATCCATGACTGTGTCTTTTTTCCAAGCTGAACTCTGACGAATCTAGTGAATACTAGTGCTTATACATGTTTTGCTTTGGTAAAGCTTCAGCCACGATGTGACACCCTGATGGAACAGTTCAAAGCAATGAACCATGACAGAACAATAAGCTCCCTGTTGACATAGACACTAGAGAAAAACGTTTGCGCATGCGTGCATTTTAGCACCTTTTTTACAAGAATTTTGAAGAGTTTGAGTCACAGGAAGCCCATACAATCTTTGAGAGCTAAATGTAATTTAATCACAGGCAACCCAACTCACTATATTTATAAGAGAATGTATTAGGATTTAGAATATGCAGTATATGCAGTGAATCAAAGTTTGTCGTCTTACCTGTTGTGTCAATTTGTTTATTGTGAACTCCTGCATGCAGTTTGAGCTAGTTTTGAAGGGTATTTGGGAAAAAATTCCAACAACGTAGGAAGCTGCCGACCCGAATTCGCTATCACTGGTCTCCACTACGAACCGTTTTTGTTTCGGCCCTCAGGCCGAAACGCTACTAAGATCAGTTTGGGTAACCCATAATATTCTGTGAAGCTGTCAATCAGCTGTCATTAGTTCTATCGTATCGAATCACATTCGGCTTCGTTATTACTTCATAAATAACGAATGAAGTTCTCTTAAGGTGAGTATATTCAAGATCTGTTTACAATATTGTTTACAGTAATCTTTTCACCTATCGTCATCAACAAGTGTTTTTATGACGTCCTGTATACCTTTTGTTTTATTTATATACATGATCCGTGATTCGCTAAGGTCATAAGCTCAATAGCTCAATTATTGTTTTATTTAAATAACAATTTATTGTTTGACATCCTTGTCGAAGCGTATGTATTTAAAAAGACTCGTGTGTGCATGCTTGCACTCCAACAAACGATGCGAGATAGATATTTCGGCATTTGCGAGCAACAATGTAGAGTAAAGGATTTGGACATTGTCTTACTCAAGTACCTGCTATTTCTTCAAGTGAATAAAGAAAAAATTACAGATGCAGATAAAACTTGTGGTTTCACGAAAGAGAGATCCTTCGACCACGTCTAGTTCGAGTGCTTGAATGACAAAAAACTTAGTCAACAATTCACTAATAATCACTCTATTTTTGACAAAACACTTCGAGGTTCTTGTTATGGAGATTTTGTATATTTATACGATAAGCACTCTATATATCATATTCCGTTTTAGGTGCCAACCATTTACATGTATGAGTTCATTCACTTTTTCCCATGGAGAAAGCTAAAAATAGAACTCCTAAACATTACTCACTGTCTGACTGTCGTGATTGGATTGCGCTCGGAACTGTTAGAAATGTAAGTCTTTTTAAAAGTAAAACAAAGCCCCTTGACCCAAAAACCGCAAACCGCACACCCCTGAAACTAGGCTTAGCGGGCTGAAACATCATTGCTCTAAGAGCAATTTAGCCTTGTTCTCAGTAAATACGAATCCGATGAGGAATTGGCTTCACATGAGCACGAAGGAATAGTTACCAATAAATCTGTGAGATTCAATTGGATCTAGCTGTAGTTCGGAACTTGCAATAAGTATAGTGAGCTTGGGTTGCCTGTGGTTTAGCAAAAATAAAAATAAAAAATAATTTTTTTTTTTTTAAATCGCGCTCGAAATCACTACTAAAGAACTAGGATGACGTATAAAACACTTCATGTGAGTAAATATTAGCTTTCATTTATTTTATTTTTCTCGTTTTATTACATTCAGCTCTCAAAGCTTGTATGTGCTTCCTGTGTTTGAGTGAGAAAATAAATGTAAAAGTATACTAAAAAGTTAGAGAGTATACTTTTTTCAGATCAAGATACTGTATTAACAAACACAATATGAAAGAATTAGCATGGGCACTAAGTTTTGGCATTTTGTGAAATCCAATGTATCAGGCATGTTTGAAAGCCAAATTTGCATATGTTTTGGCTAATTTGCATACGGATTCAGAGCATGCGCAGACGTTTTTCACTCTCGTCGCTGACATATGCATAAGGCCAAGATAAGTGTAATATGATTGTTATTGATGACGTCATGATTGTTGACCACTTGAGGGTGTTTGGTTTACCCAGTGTAGCATCTCTATGTCAATTATGGTTTAAATATAGGTACCCAGGTTAATGATAGGAGACCTAGGTTCATGCCACAGTACACTGGTTCATGCCGAGGTACACTGCTTCATGCTACGGTACCAAGCAGCAGTAAGGGGGACTCGCGAAAGGGGTACCGGGAACGACCAGGATTTCCCGCCTCAAGTGGTTGCCGTCCGCAGCGGGAATTACCCGTAGGCAGGTATTTTGGTGCGCGACGATTTCCTTACTGCTGCTGTGTTGGGTACCGCAAACGGAGGTTAAGATGTTCGTTAGATATAGATGGCCACCATCGACGACATTCGAAACGAAACTGTGCGCAAGCTCGGGAATCGGGTGATGGATAACTCAGATGCCGACTTTGTCTTCGCGACATTTATGGAGGGAAAGACAGACGAAACTATGAATTACAAAATGGCTGAAAAGATAATCGACACAATGCCGGCCGGCGACTACCGTTTGGAGTTGACGTTCGTAAAGTATTTGGACGGCGAATGGGTGATAGAAAAGGGCCGTAATCCAATACGGGCGTCTGGTAAGCAGAACCTGTTCGTTTTAAACAAGGACACGCGACCGGGAGCATTGGAGGGAATAGACATGTTGTTCTACGAGGTCGCTTACCCGGTTACCGTGGTTATCTACGGTGCGTATGAAATCAAGAAGCCGGACGTCAAGAAGTTGCAGCCAATGCGACATCCGGGCAACTGTGTTGGGAAGTTGGTAAGAGAGTTCTTCGAGGATTCCACTAGGGGTGGTAAGCTTACGCTGAAGAGAAGAGAAGCCATCAGGAAATGGGAAGATTCCGCGCGTAGGGCCGGAGGCTCCATAGAGAACATCAAGAAGTTAGAAACCGCGTTAGAAAGGCGCATACATGTGAAAGACATCACCGACGGTTTCATTTACGAAGGGACGAAGAAGTATGGAGGCCGGGGAGCGCCTATTGTTATCTACCAGCACAACGCACATGCGTGGCGAGAGCTGCGGTTCCCAAGAAAGAAAGAAACGCGTGTTTACAAGACCTCACCGCTTGCAAAACTAATGCAAGAGAATTCTATTTAGTTAATGGATGCGGAGGGAAGTCAATTTATAACGCAAGACGGTACTCTTTACCGGCCCGAAGTGGAACAGCTGCGCATTCGAAGCGCCTGTGAGACTTTAGGAGAAGACTTCTCAGACGAAGTGCTCAGCTCCCGTAGCTTGGACTTCTTAGCCGCAAAGAAGAGAAACGGCTGGAAACCCACGCCGGAGGAGTTCAAAGATATCTCCAAAGCTTGCGTGGAGCACGGCCACGGAGGTCGGTGGAACATGGAGTACGACGAAGATGAATACGTGTCGCTGGATATGAAACACTGTTACCCCGCCAGTTTCAAAGGCCTTGGAGATTGTAAGGAATATTACGACCGCTACGGACATCCAGACTCCCAATTCTTTAGGGTGTCACTACCGGGTCACTACGATGCCCCAGCAACGGGATTCGTCAGACTGACCACCTGGGAGCTAGCAAAAGACTTACATCCGATAATCTATGCGTGGTATGGAAAGCACCTGCAGGATAAAGAATGGATACCGATGCCCCTATTGAAGTTCTTTGAAGAGCGCAAACTTTTAAAATACACAGCGCATGAAGCCATACTCTGCCATAGCGCCTTCACGCAATGGTTACCGGAGCATAACCCCACAGCGCGTGTGGTCATAGGTAAATTCACGCAGGGCGCAAAAGAAGGTGAAAAACATATGCAGCGGCGCCTGATAACGGACGAAGGCGAGCTAAGCTTCCTCATCAAGCGCGCGCATGACAAAGGAACGATGGTGTCTGTAGAGAAATGGGACTACCTTGTCGACGATAAACTACACGAATGGAATGCGCTGTGTTATTACCAGGACCATCGACCGCAGTATTACCATCTGCGTGTCAGCATGCTCGCATATGCGCATGTAAATCTTCTCGCAATGCTCCTGCGGTTTGACAAAGAAGACATCCCACGCGTGGCTACGGATTCCTTATACGTGCGCCCGGAAGTGTTAGAAAAGATGCAGGAATTCTATGCAGAAGACGAACTTGCAGAAAGTGGTCAATGGCGCGTCAAAGACGAAGAGATAAAGTCTTGGAGAGCACGCGTGGAATATCACGGCGAACATCTCTGCGGTGCCGTAGAACCCACCGCGGAGCCTCTACCTTCCGTCGCCGACCCCATTTCTTACCAACGCTTTTCCTACCTCTATGGTGCCGGCGGCAGCGGTAAAACTACGCGTGTTTTGGAACTCTTTCCTAAGATAAAGGTGCTAACTCCGACGCATCGTTTGGAAAGAGAACTCTGCGAAATGGGCCACGACGCGCAGACCTACCACAGCTTCTTTCGCTGGAATGGTCAAAAGTGGGTACCAGAAGCCATCCACGACATACCTCCGGTGATACTTTGGGATGAGATTTGCACCGTTCCTTTAGAAATCCTGCAGGAGTTCGTAGAATTCCTCCGTGGAAAGTGTCAAGTAATATTCGCCGGAGATCCCTGCCAGCCTCCTCCCATTTGCGGAGAGATGCCCCACGAATGGCTAAAGTGGTTCGTAGACCATGCGGAGGGAATTAACGCCGACTACCGCAGTAAGGATCAAATAAGAAACCTGAAAGCGGAATTAAGGGGACTCAGTGATGCCGAGCAATGCAAGACACTGCGCAAACGCGTACGAGCGAAGTCCTACGAGGACTTCCTATACGCCTGGCACCCTAAGGATCTGGTGCTAAGTAGTAAGCGCGCGGCACAATCTCGCATACAGAAAGACTTACTCAAAATACACCAAGAGCGCTTTCCTACGCATCCCGTGCCCGTTTGTTATAAACCCCACGACACCCGCATGCAAAAAAGAGACGTCTGGGTACCTGGTACCGACATCCCACTGCAGAACACAGTAACGCACGATAAAGCCTGGGTACCCATAGAAAAGGTGGAAAAAATAACCTCCCATCCAGACTGGCGCTTGGGCTATTGCATGACAGTCCACAGCGCGCAAGGGCTTACCATAAAAGAAACCTTATGGATCATAGACCAGCGGCTGTGTTGGAGCAACCTTATCTACACCGCCGTAAGCCGCGTAGAATATGCCAAGCAACTAAAAAGAGCCTGGGGGCCGCAACTGCGTTACGATAAGACGCCAGAGGACGTAGCCGGCCATAGTCTTATTGAATCTTTCGACGACGCTCTGACCCCTGTGGTACTCTGCTTCGGCTCTCCTAATCTTAGCGTTGTGGTCTTTCGGGGTCTTAGTAACCACGCCCATGAACTCTGTCCCCGCATCCACTTGCAGCAGCTTGGGCCATTTCAAAACGCGCTTATAAATCCTACCTAGGGCTTCTGCGACTTCTCCAGAATCCTTGCTGGTTATGGGTTCGGCGTCCTTGTATCTGCTTGCGATATCAACTACGGTCAAAGCGTATCTATAGGTCTTTTTTCTCACCTTATCGTGCGGTAAGAAAAGCAAATCCGCCTGATGAACTTCATTGGGGACATTTACGGTAAAGCTGGGCCTGGGAATGTACTTAGGCACGGGAAGACAAACCTGCCAGAGGGTTTGCTTTTTTAACCAATTCTTAGCCGTTTCTTCTGATACCCTGGCCGCGGTCGCGAGTTTCTTCATGGCCGACGCTCCTTTCCAATAGCCTTCAGGCCCATAGTAAATCCTCTTGAGTTTGTCCTCTACGCGGCCCATTATATGAATTCCAGGACGAGATTGATCTTGCGTCCGTTGAAGTCCACCGTCTTTCCGTCCACCTTAATGGTGATGTTTATGCTTTCTACCAAATTAGACAAGTCATAGCTTAAAGAAATGGGAGTGTATTCTACTGGGACAAATGGATTACCTTTGGGCAGAAACTTGGACATAAGAGAAGACTTTTCTCCATTGTTGTAACTATGGACTAAATCGCAATAGACTTCGTAAGAGGATGCGACTTTCCATTTCACGGGTATGGCTGTGTCGGTAATTGTCTTGCCCGAGGCACATAATAAAGATCCCAATGGGTCAGACTTTACAAAAGTTACTGAATAGTTTGGCATATTATGTTTGAGGGTCATTTCGTGTGGCAATCCCGTGGTGAGAGTATAACCGCGCTTGGCGAGCTCCTTAGCAAGGGTGATTGGTGTGTAATGTCCATCGGGCAGCATTACGCCTTGATAATTGCCGCCGCCTTTATGCTCAGTGACCAAGGCATTGACTAAATTATACCAAGAATTGTACAAAGAACAACTAACCAGCCTAACCTGATGGGCTTTAATGGGGGGATTCAAATAAGTGGTAAAGTTATTTTTATCGCTTTCCAAAAAGACGATCATTATATTAGATACGCCAAAGCTACGCCTCCCGCCAGCCCTGCGACTCCTACAAAGACCAAGTCATTGTCTTTTTGTTTCTTAGAAGGCTGGTAGGAATTCTTGAACTGAGGCTTTCTTAACCCCGTTAATGTCGCGGGGTGCGCCTGCGCATAGAGCTTAAAGGCGTAGTCTGTATTTTCGAAGTTCTTGTCTGCCTGCATTTTGTCTTAGTAGTTCTTGTCCAACCAATCCCTGTAAGCTTGTCTTTTTTCATTCCAAGCCGCCACGTCCCTTTGATATTTCTCCAGCGCTAAGTCGTGTCTCTTTCTTTCGGTGGCTAAATCTCCGCTGCGATCACCTCTAACTAATCTATCCAAATATTGACCACCATAATTAGCTCCAGTGAATGCTAAAGCTGCAATAACTCCACCTGCGACCACGCTAGCCATTATATATTAGAAAATCGCAGGGATTTTCACACCGTAGGTAGGTACTTTTCCTTCCGTAGGTAATCCTTTACCATGATAGCCCCACCCACGGCAGCGGTCATCTTAGCAAAATTAGCGAAGCTCTTGCTTGGGTCTTCAGTAAAGTCTTCTTTGAGCACTTTCTTACCTACCCAACCAATACCCGCAACGATGGAAGTAATGATAGCTGCTTCTTCAACAGTTTTCAATAACGCGGTTGACATTATATTACAAAGCGAGAAGGTTATTACTCCATTTCAGGGATTTTGCTTTTTCTCACGGGCGGCTCCGCAGGTGCGTAATGTGCTGGTTCCAATTTTACTTTTGGCTTTGCTGCCCGCCATTGTAAGTAGAGGCTGCCTGCTGCTATAGCAACTCCCAACGCGCCGATGACGTACCCAGGATTAATAAAGGATTCCTCTTCTTTTTCCTCCACCTTTTCTTCTTTTTTGGCTTTGTTCTTCCTGTTCATCTCCGCGAGCTTCTTTCCAGCAGCGACTCTGCCTGGAGATTTAGCCTTGGTAATCTTCTGCTCCTCTTGGGGCTGCTCTGCTTCCATTTATATCTAAGGACTTGAAGGACTTGATAAGTACTTGGGAATGACTTAAGGACGACTTGGAAATAACCTGGGCGCGACCTGACCAAGTACTTAGGGATGACTTAACTAAGTACTTGAGGCGACTTGATCAGGTACCTCAGCAAGTGCCGCCTGGAAGACCTTTTCGACTTCTCTGTCCTTCTTGAAGTCCTTCCAAGAGGCACCAAAGGTGCCCGCAAGTTCCTTCAAGTCGACGTGCTGAGCTACGTGAAGTGCCGCAGAGGCGACTGCCATTAACTTACCGCACTTCAAAGACAACCACCCGCAGGTTATCTTAAGTTCTTGGGCGATGACATAGTCCTCGCTAATGTCCTTCTGGAGTTGCTCCACGTCGTCTATGGGCAGCGCAAGTCCGAGAAGCTTGGTGGCCAGCTTGATAGCGGAGTCTGCTACGGCGTCCGTGGTCTTACTTGCAAGGGCGGCCTCGTACCTCTTATGGAACTTTTTGACTTCCTCTTCAGACAACTTGTTAACCTGCTCATGGGTAAGTTCCTTGCCTATCATTTCTTTACACTTCCCAGATGACACGAGGATGTTGAGTTGTTCCTTGAGGTTACTTTCGTCTAACTGCGCGGGGACTTCATCTAAGAGCTGCTCAATATCCATATACATTAGGAATCAAAGACTTTAAAGATCGCAGATCTTTATGGAATACGGAAACCTCAAAGAGAAGATCATCTTGGAATGTTGGTGCGTCTTTAAATGCCGCATGTATTCATGCAACTGTTCCTTGCTTATCTCACCGCCGTAGTCGCTTAAGATGGTTTCCAGAGCAGACTTGCTCGGAGTATAAAATACGACAAGTGAACCTATGTTTACCCTAAAAGGCTTGGAGACACTGGTAAGCTGCTGCGAGAGCAACCAAACGCTAATGTTGTCGTGTCTACCACTAAAGGCGAGTTTAACGAGCTCGGAAGTGCGCCTTTTTACGTCGTCCCCGCAGGCAATGTCATCCAGTATAAGGAGGGTTTGCGTATCTTTAGGGAATTGTTTGTGCCAAAACTTAAGATGTCCAGATAACTCGTTGGGGTCTAAGATATCTACGAAGAAGTCGTCATCTTTCACTCCTATGCACGTCCAGGTGCGGTTATTCACGTAGATGGGGCAAAGCAGCACTATGTAGTCGAAGCGGTATCTAAAGGGTCCTAATAGCTGCTCTACCACGAACTGTGTCTTTCCGCAGCCGGTGGGTCCTACTATCAGAGCGTTACAAGGCATGTGATTTGGGTTCATTTATATCCCTTCTTTCGAAGGGAACTTGTTCCCTGATATATATGGAGCCAGTGGAAGCAGTGCAAAGAATTGTCGCCGACGCAAAAGATAAAAGAGACACCATAGAAATGCAAAGGGAGGAGATCGATCGGTTAAAAGAGCGCGTGCAGGAGTTGTACGATGAAATGTGCGGTCTGATGCGTGCAGAACGGTTTGGCGCGCTGATAACGATGGCAACGTGGGCTAAGGAGTCCGTTAAGGACTTCATGCGATATCCCCTGTAGAATGTTGACGTTTAGGTTAAATATTTGTTAAGGATGCCTGGAAACTATTTCAAAGAGTGTCTCAGAATGTTGACAATAAGGTTAAATCTTTGTTAAGGATGCCTGGAAACTATTTCAAAGAGTGTCTCAGAATGTTTGACGTTTAGGTTAAATCTTTGTTAAGGATGTTAAATGGAGGCTAAGATATTGTTAAGTATATATGGACTGCTTGTTGTGTAAGAAGGTGTTCAGCACCAAACAAAGACTTCAATACCACGTTCGTCGCGGCGTTTGTACAAAGAAACCCCTTAGCCGCGCTTGTAAGGATTGCGGTAAGGAATTCAGCACCGTTCAAAAGATGCAACAACATCAGGATAAACGCATTTGTGGGCTTTGTAAGGACTGTAATAAGGAATTCCACAACCCCTTCGAAATGCAGCAGCATCTGAAAAGGGGCGTCTGTAATCGAACCAGACAGTGTAGTTTCTGTAATAAGATACTTAGTAGTCGTCAACGTTTACAGACGCACCGGAGAACGCATGAAGTGAATTATAGGTTTCTCTCCCGCGCTTACGACTTGGAAGGCGTGGATTGCTACCAATGTGCGGATTTGATGTGTCGCTGCCCGCATAAAGAGGATTACTTAAGGAATCGCATAGATTACCATAAGAAGATAGTCCGTACTTTCCCCTCTTTTGAACGCGCCGAAGGCGTTCCGTGGACTAAAAGGGAGTATTGGAGGCAGGAGTGCGATCGTTGTGGTTGTGTTAGAGAAGAGGAACATATCTTCAACTGTCTTAACAAAGATTTAACCTAAACGTCAACATTCTGAGACACTCTTTGAAATAGTTTCCGTGGTGTCTTAACAAAGATTTAACCTTATTGTCAACATTCTGAGACACTTTTGAAATAGTTTCCGGGGTGTCTTAACAAAAATTTAACCTAAACGTCAACATTCTGAGACACTTTTGAAATAGCCGTTAAGGACTTCATGCGATATCCCATATAAGGGCTATTAAATCCTTATTATATATGGAGTGTGAGCGGTGTAACAAGGAGTTCAGCAGCAAGCAAATGTTAAAATACCACGTTGAAAAGAAGGTGTGCGCTAAGAAGGCACGCGAAAGGCGTTGCAAGGAGTGTAATCGCCTCTTTAGCAGCGCGCAGATGTTGGATTACCACGTGGATAACCGCGTGTGCCTAAAGAACGTATGTGAGCGCTGCGAGGAGGACAAGAACGACAAATGGCATCGACATCGGTGCCGCGGCAATTACGACCTGCTGAGCGTGGCTTGCGAGGAGCACGGCGACGTTGCTGCACGATGTTGCCCAAAGGAAACCCAAAGGAAGTTAACGCGCCGGAAGAAGGAAATCGACCAGCGCTTTGCGGAGTTTGACTGCGTCGAAGGCGTAAGGTGTGAAAACAGAGGCCATTGGGAGGCGCTTTGTGAGCGCTGCGGCTGTCAAAGAAGTGACCAACATATTTGGCAGTGCCTCTACGACGGCCAAGGCGGCTTTAAAGAGTACTTAGATCGCTTCGAAGCTTGGCATGCCGGCAATGAGGCGGCAAGGAAAGCCCGTAATGATTAGTAGGCGGCTTAAGATAGTAAGGTAGGGTTTGCGCAAAGAGTCTCAAATCCCATCCTTATTTTTATTTATTATTATTAAGGATAATGAATAATAATAAATAAAAATAAAGACCCCTTTAAAGGGGCCTTGCAGAGTCCCCTAAGTATATGGTAGCCTACTTCACGGCATTATTTGGGGGCGCCCTAATCGCCCTTTCAATATATGGACTGTGTTACGTGCGAACTACCTGCAGACTGCATTACCCCTTGTAAGCCGCCGATACCCAAACCGCGTAAAAAATACACCTGCCTTCATTGTGGCAGTGCATTTCTCGAAGAATCCTTTGTGGGGCATTGGTGCTCCGCGGATCCTAAAGCGCAGCGGACCCTATTAGACGTCCTTACGAATGCAGAGGACTCTCGGGCTCATACTTGACTACGTCAAATACCCACCTGCCATCCTTTTTACCATGACTCATAACATGGGTAACGTCCTGCCCTTCAATGGCGTACCTTATCCTATCGGGCGCCCAAAGGGTGTATATTCTTTTTTTATTCTTTAAGATCAAACGCAGGCGGTCGATGTCTTCGAAGACCACGTAATTCTTTATCTCGTAAATCTCCCCCACGGTTAAATCCCTCCAGTGCGTTTGTATGAACTTTAACTCGTTAAATTTATCCTTGTTCATTATACCTATGGAATATTCTCAAATGCGTTCCCAGAGTCTCCGAGGTTTTGAAGGCCTTACAGCACCACCTGCAGGGAATTCGTAGGCGTTCTGCATACGCGGTGATCTCCCTGCAGATTTCGTCGTAGTCGCTGCTAATCATTACCTTATAACCGTTTTCTTCATACCTCTGTAAGAGGCGGCGTTGATCCTTGGATAATACCCCGTTGCCTTTTGGAGTCTTCAGCTCGATGCAGAAGCCACGGTAATGGGTGTGCGCATTCAAGATAAGAAGGTCGGGTTGCCCTCGCTGATATCCTTTCTGCCAGCACTTTATGCGTTTACCGTCGCAGTCCTGCAGTTCGCCTAGACCAGGGGTCACGAGCATTTGGGGGTAAAACCTGCGGATGTAGTCCACTACCTTTTTATGTAGGTCGAATTCATTTTCGATCTTAAATACCAACTTGTTTGGACCATCAAACCGCTTCTCGACCTCGTACTTACCAGTTTTCCTAAGGGTGGGGAGTACTTCCTCGAATATCCAATCGCGGAATTCCAGCGCTTTAGGTAACTTCGAACTAAATATCAGTTCGTACAACCCAGGCTCTGAGATGAACACGGCATTTGGTTGTGTAGTAAAGGGGGAACGATTCGTTCCTCTTAACTCATCCAATCTTTTCTGGTACTTTTCAGAAACGTGATCTCTTATCGCCTTCCTGGTGTTTTCATATTCTAACGCCAGTGCCACTTCCTTTGCTTTAAAGTACAGTTTGTCGCCTTGCAGTATGCATTGCAGTTTGGTTTCGTTGTTTTGAAATACGCGAAGCATATTATACGTAAGGAATATTTTAATAGGCAACGCTCTTTAGCTGATTCATTTCTACGCTCAGTTGCGCGTCTGAGACTACGAAAACGTAGCAGTTTATTTTGTCGCCGTCGCCCGCACTGGCGTTTTTGGTGCGCTTGATCTCCAATGTTATGCCATCCTGCGTATTTACTAGACGTAAGCCCTGACCATGTAGGTCTTCGTCGTTCGTTGTGCGCATGTCGATCCACAGCGCGTACTTATCATTAAAGAATTCTTCAGGGCTAATTTGGTCGCCAAACTTGCGCGCGGCCTCTCTGTAAATGTCTTCAGGCTTTATTCCCTGGGAGTAAACCTTGTTTGGAACGCTGTTAACGCTTACCCCCACGTTAGTAATGTTGGGGTTGTGAAAGGCCTCGGAGTCGCGCTTGCCGGCTTCGTAGGGTTTGGCAAACACCAGCATTAACCCCGTGAGACTTCTTCGGGGGAGGTTAATGCTTTGGTTGATAACCTCATCCGTCTTATCCAAGAAGCTAAATGTCTTATACATCACTACGTGGTCGTAAAGGAATGCCTTTCCGGAGCTGTATTCCATGCCAGCGCTACGGGCCAGCTCTTCGCTGTACACCGTTTCGTACTGTAGCTCTAAGTTGGTAATAGAGTATGGGTTTGTTTTGGTAAGTGCAGTGGTCAGCCCACCAATGATGTTATTAGCATCTGCTAAAGTTACTTCAAACTGTAGCTCGGATAACTGTCTTGGGTAATACACACCGTGATTCGTAATCACTTCAAAGTCCAGTGGTATGACATACTTGCTACCATAGGCGGTCTTTATTCGCTTTGCGTCTGCTACTGCGGTTTCTCCGCTGCCGTCAGTAGGTTGCGTTTTCGTAGGTGTGGGAACCTTACGTAGAATGACACTACCAATTCCTTGTTCTATCCTTTGCGCGCGGTCAAAGGCTGTCAACCATAAGTCTTTATACGTGGTATACAGATCGTACCTATTTAAGTCCAGCAAGGATTCCCCGGCGAACTTTACGCGCATCTTAGAAACAATGTTGCGACCCACGTTGTTAACGATAATCCTTTCATCTGTGGGGCTTGACTGCACCGCTAGGTCGAACCTTAACGCTAAGGTGCCAGGAACTAAGACTAGGTTATCCGTTAGGCGGGGCACGCCTACGTACAGGGTTTCCCCTGGCTTTGCGCTAGAAGGTGTGAATGTAACCCGGTGAAAGGTGCGTTCTGCTTTCAACCCGCCAACCTGCTTAGGTAATGCGTTGGGATTTAACTTTGAGCTTATCATATATAATGGAAGTAGAAGGAACAGACCCCGACTTCGATCCCACCACTGAGGAAGGTCAGGCTGACATTAACGACGGTGATGAAGAACCGCTGCTTCCCACCCAACAAGTCGACGATTCCCTAAGAGATAGGATTGCAAAGGCCCTAAGACATTCCAAAGCACGCGAGTACACGTTTCCGCGTGAGCACATAGAGCTTCAAAACATGGGCGAGCCGGAAGCAGCCGCGCGGGAAACCGTAGAGTGGGCAATGCAAGAGCTAACGCAGCGTTATTCCCACCTCGATGCTGACGACGTAAGGCTCACAGAACGTGGAAAGAAAGTCCTCATAAGCGTTCAAGACCTGAGATTTCCTGACAAAGACCGCTGGACGAAACCACAACCCCTCTTTGATGAAAATGGTGACGTTAGGGGCGACGTCTCAAGATTGAAAGGCTTTCAGCATGCTACCCGAAGCATGTTAGAAAGGTTGCAAACCCTGAATGAAAAGGTCGCGCTAGAAAAACGCGTCGAGGAGCTGCAAGGAACGTTAAAAGAAAGGGAGGAAGAATACGCAAAGCAAACTCAGCTAATTGTCGATGCTGAAAAAAAGTTCGGTAACGAAAGAATGGTAGAAATGAGAAACCAGTTGGATAAAGCTTTGCGCGAAAGGGATAAAGCACAAAGGGACTTGGAAGAAGCTAAGAGCTCTGGGGCCTCGGTGGAGGCGCTGCGGGAAACGCTGGAAGAAAGGGAGGAAGATTATATGAAGCAAAACCAGCGGCTTGCCGACGCACATAGGAGGGAAGTCGAATTTAAAAACAAAGAAATAAGCGAGATGGTAGACCAAAGAACCCGAATTCGGCGTGAAAGGAATCAAGCACAAAAGGCTCTTAACCTCGCCCTGCAAGAGTTGGACTTAAGAAGCGAAGATGCTAACGACTTACAAACTACCATAGCCGGCTCTTTAGTGGAACGGCGACGGTTAATGGCTGAAATTAATACTAAGGAAGAACAAATCCGGCAAAGAGATCAAGCCATCGAAGACCTGGAGGGGCAAATAGAGCGGCAGCAAGAAGTCATCGAGGACCAGGCTCGTCCCGAAGAGGAAAGGGAAGCAGCTCAAAGGGAAGTGGAGGCCCTTGAGGTACGCCTTGCGGAATTGCAGGCGGAAAAGGAAAAGCTGGAAAAGGAGCTGGGGCTTACTACCAAGGAAAAGGTAAAAAGAGCCCTTTTGAAGTATGGCGTTCCGCTGGCGTTTGCGGTTGCTATTTCGAGCGTAGTAGGAGTTATCCTATCCGCGCTTAAGGCTACAGGCGCGGGCGTAAAGAAATTAGGCAATGGGCTGACGGACTTGGTGAAAAAGATGGCAGCCGGTCTTCCTGGGCTGCTGGGTTCGGTTGTTTCCTTGGCACTTAGGGCCGGCGGCGAACTGTTAAAGTTCGTGGGTAATAACGTTTGGATATTAGTAGTAGCTATCGGGGTGGTACTCCTGAAGAAGATGAAGGGTTAATCTTATCCTTGTGTATTATGTCGGGCTTATCGTCGTCGGGTGTCCGAGGCGTCCTCAACTGGGGATAAGTAAAGATAGTATTCGCGCCGCCTTGATAATGCGGAACTAGTGGTATGGCGGTCATAGTAGAAATGGTCTTATGATGCCAGGTCCTGTCGGAGGTGTTAGCGTATCCGTCCGTGCTATTTATGAAAGCATAATAACCAAGATTGCTACTACCGTCAGGGTAAATCTGTAACTTAGCATACTTACAATTGACTACCATTTGAAACGTAGCCACGTAAAACGCCTCGGAACTAAATGGATATGGCTGCGCTGAGAAATGAGTAGGACTTCGATTGTTGGTCGATGCCCTATAAGGGGCTAAAGGCTCATCGTTCTCGTCAACCAACCTAAACCCTATGATTCCCGCCCGCCCCGAGTTAACGATAATACTACAAACGATCAACGCAAGACCTCCAACTTCAACCCACATCCCAATATCGAGCCAGGCGTGATCAGTATACCGCTCATCCCTTAAGTAATAAGCGTAATGGGCTTCCTTCCAATGTGGATTCATATACTTCAGCAAACATAGTTTGCTTCTAGAGACTAAGCACCGTAAGAGTGCTTATGGTCTTGTGGTTATAGGTCGTATCCCTTTGATTTTCTATGCTATTTACGCAAACGCTCCCGGTGTCATCTACGCGCATTTGCAGCTTTACCTTCCCATGGCAGTTAGCAACCATGTGAAAAGTCCAAGTCGTAAGATTCTCAGCGCTATTCGTTGGCGGCTCTACGGAGAAATGCGCAGGCTCCCTGTTGTTTGTCTTATTTCTCATAGGCTGCAGTATGCCATTGTCATCCAGGAACCTAAAGCCCACGTTGGCATGACTGCTCGTGCCAATGCAAATACTACAAAGGATTAACTTATTTCCCGAGTAGTTCAAATTCACGGACATTCCGGTGACATCAACCCAAGATGCCTGGGTGTATTTTTTCTCGCCTGTGTAAGTCGTATAAACACAATCTACTCCAGCTACGTAGGGGTTGTTCATCGCCATATATAATAGCTCAGACCAATGCTTGCAGCTGCTAGGCCGGCTTTTAGTAGGTTATGGTCATATTCCTCAGGTATGGTTGCGGGAATATGCTTTGATGTTTTCTTGACCGCTGGCTTTTCTGTGTGTTCCTTCTTTGTTTTTTCTACGAAGTGAGGAATGACCTTGGTAGTATCAACGTTCACGTCATTCACCCCAAACTTCATATCCTTAGTAGCTCGCTGCAGTTTGTTGTTATAACCCACGACGGAATTAGTGTTGATAACCAAATTACTTGGCATTAACCAACAACCAGGACTCAAGGCGTAATCCAGCCGCACTTTAGATTGCTGCACCGCTAATTGATACCTTTGAACTGACTTGGATATGTCATTTTCTGTTATTGCGGACTCAAATAAAGTTAGGAATTCCTGTTGCGTTTCCTGTGAAGCACCTTGGGCACCAATCATTGGACTGCGGGTATTTACCTGCGCTCCTAAGACGCAGTAAACAAATGCTTCTATGCTGCTATTTATGCGAACCAAACCTGCCTTTGTCAATCCTTTACCTTTCTGAGGTATGAACCAATTACACTGACTTCTATCCTTATGGGTGGATGTGTAGTATGCCGTAAGAGAATCTTCGTGGGAGCTGGTGTAATGAAAGTTAAGTTCATCCGAACTCTCAGATCGACCCTTAAACCTAAAGTCGGGGTTCGCTACGTTAAACTCCCTACATAATTTAATGAAGGCACTCTTATTATATCTGGTACCGGTCCAAACAAAGCTATTAGTCCATGGCAGTACGGCGTGAAGCTCGCTTAAAACTATCCTAATCGTAAACAAGACATGAAACCTCAAAATAGAACCGGTTTGGGTATCGGGTTTAATTAAGTCATAGCCAATACCGCAGCCGCTTGTCGCACACCACACGGCAAAGTTTAATTGCTGGGACCAATATTTCATATTTGGTCTTTCGGACCATTTGGCGTAATCACTCACGTTTTCCACGGCTGGCGGTGTTAGTTGAAAAACGTCGCTCGTTTTGGCTATGAAAAACTTCGATGGTGTCACGAAGATCTTAAATGGGAGCTTCTTAATGTCTTGCGGCTTATCGGTGAGCTCCACGGCCGGAATAGGATAGGTACTGGTACCAAGTATTAATTCCTTTGGCCAAGCGGGCTTAACGGGTATTGGTTTAGGCGCAACATGTGTGGGTTCATGTCGTGGATGCTTCGGCTGATCCTCTATCTTGTTGATCAACGTGGGTTTCAAATCCGCATTGCTGTACATCCTGGAGCCGTTATAGTAATTACCATCGGGCCTTCTTTCGAACTTACTAGGGTCTGCGTGTGGAAACATCTTCCTAAAGGCCCTCCAGTTCCAGTAGTCTCTGTTGTCATGATGTGGCTGCTCTTCAATATCATTCCCAAAAGCGTCGTACATTAGTATATATAATGGATGTTATACCATCAGCACCTCCACTTTATCCTGATTTACCTAGGGAGGGACCTAACGAACTAAACGCGGAAAACTTTAGGCTCAACAAAGCAAATTTAATCCTGGCTTACTTGGAAGGACAAGCAAAACACTACGAAAAAGTTAGGAAGAAATACGTCAGAGCCCGGACTACGCTACATAAGATTGCGATAACTTCAGGATCCATATCTGTTGTGTTAACGGGCTCCGGCGTTGCTACTTCGCTTACCGGACCGGGAATAATCGTTGGAGTTCCTTTGGCCGGCGTTGGGGCAGCATGTGGTATTATTTCGGCTGTTGCTACGGGCATTATGAAAAAGCTATCCACGAAAATATCCAAGCATGACACGACAATAGCTCTGTCTAGGGCTAAAGTAAATACTATTACCGATCTTGTCTCAAAGGCTTTGCGTGACAGAAAGATAGACGACGTAGAATTCTCGCTTATTCTGGCCGAAGAAGACAAATACGAGAAATTAAAGTCGGACATAAGGAATAAAAAAACAGTCGTAAAAGATCTTTCCGAGGAATCTCGCAAAAAGATCTATCAAGAAGCGAAAGAAGAGCTTCAAAGAAAGCTTGCTCAGTAAATATCGTGACAGGATTCTATTTACATATTGAACGCCGGCTGTCTAGAAAATATGCAGATTAAATATAATAATTTTCACATACATAAGCGTCCAGATGTGTCTGGCGTTCGCTTGTGATCGTGGACTTTGGAGCTGGGGAGGCCTAAAGTCCCGAGTTCAAGCCTCGCTGTAGACGCATTTGGACCGGTTGCTGTGAGTGAAAAAAAAGCCTCCCCCACTCACAGCAACCGTGGGGGGAGGGGTGGAAAGTGCGATTCAACCCCGCGATGGGGGGTTTCGCGATTGGAAAAGTCAGGGGGTGTCTCGGGACGCTGTCCGGAGTTCACCCTCTGGTGGGTCGTAAGAAAGATGTATGTGTACTAGAGGGCCTCTTGCGCGGGATGAAATAAGCCCCGTAAGCCCAAAATGCAAAAAACCCCACTGGGGATAGCTTGGTGTTCTGCGCGATGCATTCCCCAGTGGGGTTTCTGGCAAAATAAACGCCAGTTTTGCATTTTTATTTTCTCGGAATCCATCCTAACAGGGGGTGGTTGGGGTCTATTTTGTAAAATATTTCGTAAATTATGTCAGGGTAATAAGGAATATCCTTATCCAGCCGACAAAACATCCACTCGGCTCTGCTCATATCAGAAACCTCGGGAATAGACTTACCGGTAATTTCAGACAAAATGTAAGAGATGTCTTTGTAATATTTTCCTAGTTTTAATTTTTTCAGCGTTTTCCGTAGACTTTGCGGGGTTGGCTCTTCTAAGTGGTCTATGATTTTCTTCCTTACTTCGTTGTTTAAATATACCGGTCGATAACCTTGGATATGACTCATCCAGTCCCTAAAGTATTTTATTCTTTTGTATGGGGTCTTCTTACGACCTCCATTGGCGTAATATTGCTCTCTGGTAGCATTTGGTACGGCATTACGAATATTCTTACCACACTCGTAACACTGTGCTGACGTGTCGTCTTCTATTTGCATTTTCTTACCACAACACCAGAAACCTTGGGGCTTAGGTATGTTAACTTTGGATCTTAGGCAAATTATACAGAAGTCATTGGTGAACTTTTTACATTCGTGCATCGTATATCCAACAAATATTTTAACATTTGCGCTACCAAAATACCTGCCTACGGGTAATTCCCGCTGCGGACGGCAACCACTTGAGGCGGAAAATCCTGGTCGTTCCCGGTACCCCTTTCGCGAGTCCCCCTTACTGCTGCTTACCAAGGTTCATGCTGCGGTACACTGGTTCATGCTACGGTACCTAGGTTCATGCTACGGTACCCTGGTTCATGCTACGGTACACTGGTTCATGCTAGGGTACACTGGTTCATGCTACGGTACACTAGTTCATGCTACGGTACACTGGTTCATGCTACGGTACCTAGGTTTATGCTACGGTAAACTGGTTCTTGCTCCGGTACACTTGTCCATGCTACGGTACACTGGTTCATGCTACCGTACCCAGGTTTATGCTGCCGTAGACTGGTTCATGCTACGGTTCCATTGTTCATACTACGGTTCCTAGGTTTATGCTGCGGTACACTGGTTCATACTACGGTACCCAGATTCATGCTACGGTAATTAAAGTTCATGCTACAGTACGCTGATTCTTGCTCCGGTACACTGGTTCATGTTGCGGTACACAAGTTCATGCTACGGTACCTAGGTTCATGCTACGGTACCCTGGTTCATGCCACGGTACAGTGGTTCATGCTACGGTACACTGGTTAATACTACGGTCCACTGGTTCATGCTGTGGTACACTGGTTCATGCTACGGTACAGTGGTTCATGCTACGGTACCCAGATTCATACTACGGTACCTGAGTTCATGCTACGGTAACCAGGTTTATGCTGAGGTACACTGGTTCATGCTACGGTAGACTGGTTCCTGCTACGGCATCCAGATTCATACTACGGTACACTGGTTCATGCTACGGTACACTGGTTCATGCTACGGTACACTGGTTCATGCCACGGTACACAGGTTCATGGTGCGGTACCCAGGTTCATGCTACGGTACCTAGGTTCATGCTGCAGTACGTTCACGCTATGGTCTAAAATGTTTTAAGGTTATATGTATAGTTGGACCTATGCCAACCTTTAACAGAGCTATTGTAGTTTTCGACAGGTGTTACTACTACTCTGACTTATCTCATAAGATTATGTTCATTCCCATTTCTTTGTCATGCAGTCTTGGTGTCTTAATTTGCCGGCTTTAGCTCTTCATTTTCTTAGTGCTAGAATTTTAACATGGAAGTACTGATTTAGAGGTATCATTAACTAATGACGTTATTTTGTCATACATTGAATAATTCATTATTCTATTTAGCATAGCCAGATCAATTAAAGTTACAGGTCAAGACAGTTCTTGCCTAGTTACAGTTTTGTATAATGAGCCTTAAAACCACGCGCAGAGCTTAAGTGAGAAGCCTGGAAACGAATATTGGCTGCATTGCCTGCGATCTTTATGGGCAGTGATTTAGTCATGCCACAGTACGTTCTTACTTGCTGTCGGTGTTGAGAGTCGAGGATTAAGAGATAGTCATAGGAACATGTAAGAGGGGAGTCATCGATGGCAAAATCCTCGAATGTTATGAGAATCTGTTGGATGTCTAGCTCTGCCTGGATCTTCCAGTCACAGACCTAAAAAGGAAGAAACGAATAAGACCAGTCTGATACCCATATAACGTCTATTTATTCCTGTGAACTACTTACAATTCTGTTAGGGTAATGTGATGGTTAATTCGGGATTTTCCAGTATTCCCTGTCAACTCTCCTCCACAAGCTGAAACAAAAATAAACAAATGCTATTGAGAACCGGGCAGGTAGGTCATCCAGACGACACAGATATCATGCAAGTAGCATGTATGTGATATGTAACACGCGGTGAATAAACCTTGGCTTTCATGACAGTCACGCATTACGTATTTTTCCTGTCTATATCTGTTGTCTTCCCCATATTGAAGTAAATACAACGACACTTCCATGGCAGAATTTCTGTAGGGTAATTGGCTATGGACTATTCGGCACGAATACTAAGCCTGCGAAAAACGATTAATCGTTATAGATATCTTTTGCAAAAACTCTGTTTATTTTCTTTGGAATCATCAGGTTGTGTTGTTGTAATGGTGAACAATGTTCTTGTTGGTGTGCTGGCTGGTCTCATGTTGATCTTGTAGACTCACATGACTTAAATTTGTAAAGCAATACAGTTAATCAGTAGTCACGCAACAATGAATGTAGACCACACTGTTATATGAAGAAACCAAAATGTCAAAGTTTTGATTTCACTTTGACTATTTTGACGACGCCTGTTAAGTATTTACCTGTATGTCGTAACAGAAATGGCGTGACATTACGAATAGATTATTATGATAAGAGTTTTACGCGTTTTTCACAACCTTTTCAATAGTGTGTGACTATCAGTTACTAGTTGGTTTACAAGTCTTGTTAAAAGTAGCTAGTGATCATGTTGTTAGTAGGTCAGTGAATGATCCAATATCATTAATAAAACTATACTCGAGATCATATCATGAGTCATCTTGTGGTCTTTGCTTTCACATCACATGCAAATCGCCTGTTGAGACAAGATTCCTGGGTCGGTGCGATACTACTGAAATATAGCCCGCCAAGTAACGCTTGATCACCTGAGAAGGGATGGTTTTCAAAAGACTGGTATTACGAGCTAAAAGATCACAGAAGCTAAGATCTTTTCCCATTTTATTGTTTTGTTGGAGTACACAAATGAAAACTCAAACATATTCATTTTGTTTACAGATAAAAAAGTAAACTACTGCTAACTATCTTATATAAAGTACAATGAAGGCATTCAATACAATTCAGCACTAAGACTAAGAGTGCACACATCAAATGATGGATACACTTCCATCCTCAGGCCTCACGTGACCTGGTGGAGTAGTCACGTGACCATTACAGCAACCAAATCAGCAGCAGGTCGAGGAGAATGATGGAAAACGTGAGACTTGCTTTGCCAACTACAGAACCTGAAACGAAAAACAAGTAAGTTTGTAAAAATGATATAGTGATAAAAGGTATGTAGGTAGGTTAACTCTATTTAAACACGCTTGCCCCGTCAACTGAAGCTGATTTCCACAAAGGGCGTGTGGATGAATATTACAATGAAAAGCTAATACTATTTTATATTCTAATCAATAATCAATCAAAATAGAAATGAAAAATAAAATAAATATAACTGTTAATTAAGCTACAATAATACATTGTAAATTAAGTAATAAATTAATTTGTAGATGCCAAGAAATAGATAGAGTGTGAGTGGCAATTTCAGATTTGAATATAATAATAATGATAATAATATTTTATTTATATAGCGCCCTTTCCTAAAATGTCCAAAAGCGCTTTACAAACAAATAATAATTAATGATAATAATTAATAATAACAATATCTGTAATATCAAAATCAAAAAACTATGTAATCTAAACGTCAATAAGATTTAACGAATGATCAATGAAAAGCTTTGCGAAATAAATATGTTTTGAGATAACTCTTGAAAATATTTAAAGATGTACTACATTTAATTTGCAGTGGCAAGGCATTCCAAAGCATTGGAGCAGAAATAGAAAAAGCGCGGTATCCATAAGACTTTAGATTATAATTTGAAACCTTGAGTAACCTCTTAGAACCAGATCTCAAACAGCGTTGAGGAGCATAAGGCTCTAGTAAATCGCAGAGATACTTTGGCGCAATACCATAAGAAAAGCTTCTTTAACTAAATTCTAGGAAGAGGTAACTGCAGTGAGGTACTGGAGCCCCTTAAGTTGTAATTTTGTAACGCTTTGTTTTTTTTTTTGTTTTGTAAAGAGATCTACAAGACAGTCAGGGGCCATTCCGTTAAGTATTTTGTACATGTGCTTGGCTTTTGTTTTCTCTCTTTGGTTTTTGAGAGGTTCCCAGCCCAGAGCTTTCAAAGGTTCCTGGTGGGGAGTTTCATTACTCGTATAAGTGATTACTTTTGCAGATCGGTTTTTCTTCCTCATCTTCCTCTATTGATCTCCCAGTTGCTGTCAGATTAGTATCATCAGCAAACATACGTGGTATTGTTTGCCTTAGGCACTCTGGTAAACCATTTATGTACAAGAGGAAGAAGAGCGGGCCAAGAATGTAACTCTGAGGAATTCCGCAGCCGATCCGGCTCTCTGAAGACAACACTCCATTTACCATTTATCTGGCATACCTGTTTACGACCCGCTAGAACTAGCAGTTTGAACTTTGAACTTTTGTTTATTTACACACATATAAATGTTTACAAGTGTGTATATACATATAATACATTTTGAAATAAAACACCAGATTTTTTGAGGAAAAAAATTACCAGAGTGTTGTTCATGGTACAGTGTGTGTGGTTGTCGAAATAGTGTGAACTTTCAAGTCGACAGCCACTTTAAATAATAGTAAAATGATGTGGGTGAAATAGGATCAAGATGGGGGAGTATATTATACCAATTACAGTTTAAATTAATGATAGGTATTACATACAAGAAGAATTGGAAATAGATTTACATTAAGATATAACATATATGCTATTTACAACAAATTTACATAATTATATATCAATATACATATATATATACACATACATGTTTTTAATAAGATAGAAAGTAGCTAACATCAAATTTATTGTAGTCTTATTAAGTGTCTTTTTAAATATGATTTAAATGCAGTCAGTGATTTGCTGTTTTTAATAGGAGTTAGTTCGAGATGGTGTAGGGACAAGATTGTTTGTTGAAGCATATCTGGTATTATAAGTATGTTGAGATTTTGCTAACTTAATAATACGATGACAGACTGATACTGACCTGGAGGTTGAATGTCAAAGATCTGACAGTTACTGATATCTTCGGGGGGTCTGGGACTTGTGATGTTCTTGATGCAGCAATAATACTGGCCGGCGTCTTTAGGTTGTACGTCATAGATGGTCAAGGTGTGATCCTTGAAGCCATCCATGTTAGAAAAAACGTACTTTCCTTTGGATGAGTTATCTGATAATAATGAGAGAAGACAATGTGTTATACTTTTGGGAATGAAAAACTTAACAAAGTATTCGATTTTTACATCCACAACCGTAATAGTTTCTATCGAACTACACTTTCTTTGGTTCCACAGACGTTTCCGAGAGTTCTTGAAAAAAAGAACTATAAGAATATCTACTTATTCACCAACGCATCCATCCACCAACCCACTGACGAACCATCCATCCCATCCTATCCATCCCATCCTATCCATCCCATCCATTCATCCATCCATCCCTCCATCCTTCCATCCGTCCATCCGTCCATCCATCCATCCCTCCATCCCTCCATCCCTCCATCCCTCCATCCCTCCATCCCTCCATCCCTCCATCCCTCCATCCCTCCATCCCTCCATCCCTCCATCCCTCCATCCCTCCATCCCTCCATCCCTCCATCCCTCCATCCCTCCATCCCTCCATCCCTCCATCCCTCCATCCCTCCATCCCTCCATCCCTCCATCCATCCATCTATAGGATCACTCCATCCATCCATCCATCCATCCATCCATCCATCCATCCATCCATGCATCCATCCATCCATCCATCCATCCATCCATCCACAGCCATCCACCCATCCATCCATCCATCCATCCATCCATCCATCCATCCATCCATCCATCCAGCCATCCATCCATTCATCCATCCATCCATCCATCCATCCATCCATCCATCCATCCATCCATCCATCCATCCATCCATCCATCCATCCATCCATCCATCCTCTCATCCATCCTCTCACAACCTGGTATCGTCCTCCTAAAACTTGTATGGACTGTTTTGATAATTTTGAGATGTTTCTAAGACTAGCTGACTCTGCTTACAAAGAGATTTACATATTAGGAGACTTAATTTGTAACCTATTTTTGAATCCCCCCGGAGTCGCATACTTCTCATCTAATTGACCTGCTTGACAATTATCAGTTAAGACAGTTGATAATGCACCTACTAGGGTGACACCAGATTGTAAATCAGTTATTGATCACTTCATTACAAATGATGAAGAAAAGATTCTCTGTTCAGGAGCATACTCTCTTTCAATAAGTGATCATTGTTTGATTTACGGAGTCCGGAAAATTGGAATCCCTAGAGGCAAACCCAAAATAATTACTAGGAGACGTTTCAAGAATTTCGATAAATCAAGTTTTATATGTGATCTTCAAAACACACAATGGCCTATTGTCAATCATTTAGCAAATGTTGATAATGTTTGGCAAAACTGGAAAAACTTATTTCTCAAAATTCTTGATAAGCACGCCCCAATTAAAAAGATGAGAATTCGAAATAAATCCTCTGCATGGATCAGTTCTGACATCAAACGTGAGATGCATGCACGCGATTTAGTAAAAAAAAAACCAGCCATGAAATCCATCAATACGGATGACTGGACATCGTATAAGAAAAAGGGGAATTGTGTTAATAAGTTGATAGCAAAAACTAAGAAAACGTTCTATCGAGACAAAATAGATAAATCCTAGAAAATAGATAGATCCAAAATCAACTTGGAAAATAATCAATGAATTACGAGGTAAGAAATCAAATAATACTGTGATTAATGAAATCAAATCACCATCATCTGAAGCGGTTACTGATTCCAAAAGTATATCTAACATCTTGAACTCGCATTCCACGGGTATTGCAGCAAAGCTTGCTTCAGATATTGATGCTGATCAATGCAATATCAGTGCTGCTGATTACATTTCCAAGGTTAAGACTGTGTTTACTCTTCACTCAGTTACCTCAACTGAAGTTGAAAAGATACTCAAAAATATCAAAACCGATAAAGCTACAGGTCTCGATGGAATTACAAACAACATTCTTAAGTTATCTGCATCATATATTTGTGAATCATTATCCGAATTGTTTAATCTTTCTGTTCATTCCGGTGTGTATCCAAATGAATGAAAAATTGCTAAGGTAACTCCCATTTTTAAGTCTGGAGATCATAATGACTCAAACAACTATAGACCTATTTCTGTGACAGCGACAATTTCTCGCGTTTTTGAAAAATTGATCTGTAGTCAAGTAAAATCTTATCTTAAGGAAAATAACTTAATCTATTCTCTTCAATCAGGATTTAGACCATTACATTCTACTTTGACTGCTCTTCTAGATCTCACCAATCATTGGTCTTTTAATATTGATCAAAAATTGGTCAACGGTGTCATCTTCCTTGATTTAAAAAAAGCATTTGACACCGTTGACCACGATGTTCTGCTTACAAAGTTATATTACTACGGTTTTGATTCATGTGCCGGAGAATGGTTCAGGTCGTATTTGACTGATAGATCCCAACAGTGTTCTGTTAATGGTGTTTTATCATATATGAAATCAATAGCGTATGGTGTTCCACAAGGTACGATCCTAGGTCCGATCCTCTTCCTTGTGTACATCAATGATTTGCCGAAGTGCTTAACAGTTAGTAAAGCAAGATTGTATGCTGACGATACGAGTCTGACCTTCTCTGATGGTAACGCAATTGACCTAAAAAAGCAGATGGACATAGATGTAGATCATGTATCATCTTGGCTTTGTGCAAACAAACTAACTTTAAACGTCATTAAGTCAGAATTCATGTTAATAGGCTCTAGACAGAGATTATCTGCTTTCCGCGAGGAGGATGTAACTCTGTCTATAAATGGCCTCAACTTGAAAAAAACCAACGAAACAAAATGTCTTGGAGTACAGATAGATAATAATCTGACTTGGTGCCGTCATATCGAAAATATCAAGAAGAAAATTTCATGTAACTTATCCATCATTAAGAAAATTAAGCCCTTCCTAAACAAAGACTGCCTTAACAAATTGTGCAAGGCAATAGTTGAACCATATTTCAACTACTGCTGTCTTGTTTGGGATGGTTTTGATGAAATATTAGCAGAAAAATTACAGAAATTACAAAATCGTGCTGCGCGCATAATTACTGGAGCACCACACACCAGTGTACGGACAAACGATATATTTAAAGACCTTGGTTGGGTGCCATTAGCTGAATGCAGATTACAGCAGATAGCTGTTTAAAATTGTTAATGGTTTAGCCCCACCCTATATGAAAGATATGTTCCAAAATCACCTCGGAACCGATTCTTACTTTTTACGCTGTTCTGCAAACAATTTCCAACTTCCCAAGGTCAGAACCGATATCTATAAGAAACGTTTTGCGTACACTGGTGCAAAATTATGGAACTCCTTACCTGATTCCTTGAAAGAGGAGCGCTCCCTCTCAAATTTAAAAAGAGAATTAAACAGTATGATCTCTGCATCAATAGCTATAAGGATTGATTTTATCTAATTAATTATTTAGAATCTGTTTTTTCTCTTTCGTAATGATAGTTTATCATATTACAATATAATGTGTAAATAGTATTTATATCTTTACTGTTATATTCTACACGGCCTCTAGGTAGACCAACTGTTAAGTTCTTTTGTATGAGACTTTTATATCATTGTACTTAAGTTTGATAGAGCTTTTGTGTCTGAATAAAGTTAATATTATTATTATTATTATTATTATTATTATTATTATTATTATTATTATTATTATTATCCATCCATCCATCCATCCATCAACAGCCATCCATCCATCCATCCATCCACAGCCATCCATCCATCCATCCATCCATCCATCCATCCATCCATCCATCCATCCACAGCCATCCATCCATCCATCCATCCATCCATCCATCCATCCATCCATCCATCCATCCATCCATCCATCCATCCATCCACAGCCATCCATCCATCCGTCCATCCATCCATCCATATATCCATCCATCCATCCATCCATGCATCCATCCATCCATCCATCCATCCATCCATCCACAGCCATCCATCCATCCATCCGCCACAGCCATTCATCCATATCCATGGCATCTAGCCATCCATCCATCACTCCCATCTAGCCATCTATACACCAACCTACCTAACGTCCATCCATCCCATCTATCCATACTCCAATCCAACCCCATCCCTTCTATCCCATCTATCCATCCATTCATCTATTCATACCTTTCGTATCAAAGACCAAGATGTCATCGTTGAGCAGGTTTTTTCTTTTCCATTCGGTCACCAGTGGATTTCCCTGAGCAGTGCACACAAGCCGAATCACATTCTTTTCTTCTTTCTTTTCAGGCAAAAAATCTAGGCTGAACTATAGAAATAATTCCAGTAACGATCATGTTGCTGTAAGATTTTTTTTACCGATGTTTTCTACAACTATGTATCAGTACCCATATGAGTAATTGAACTGACCTCTTACGATAATAGTTTTCCAAGTAACAAGGATATATATGTACCGCCCACATCAGTTGCGATTACAACCCTCCCATCTTTTGCCCAGGTAAACTTGCCGATGGTTGTCATTACCACGCGGCCTTTGTTAGTAACGGTGAAATTACAGCTGAGTTGATTCGTTCCCCAACACTCTCCTAGATTAGAAACATTTCATACCTGAAACATAGATGCTACCAGTAACATTATACTCCTTGACATTTCTTAGCTTGGATGTCAAGTGACAAGTGAAGGTACCACCAACATCAGGACGGTCCACATAAATCTTGAGGGATTTAAGGGACTGTTCTCTTGGGTAAAGAACTTTTTCAATAAGCCGACCATCTTTGGCCCACATCAGCTTGGTTAGTTCAGTCTGCCTTGCAGAAGTGGCTTGACTGATGGTAAGGTTACAACTAAGTACAATATTATCTCCAAATTCTGCTTATACATTGTTAGAGACTTCAATGCCTGGAAGCTCACTTCCTGTTATAATCAAATAGTATCAAGCATGTAAAACATATATGTTATGAAGATGAGGATTTTACAGAGTTATCCTAAATCAAGGCTAGTGTAGCATCAGTAGATTTGCCTATCACCTCTGCAGAGGTATCAGGTTCTATTTCTGGACTGACTCAGCATCGCGTTAGCAGAATTTATGATGTCTATCTCTTGGTGTGAGGGCTTTTATCCTGATTTGTGGATGCCTATCTTTCCAGTTAGGAAGTGAGTTAGGAAGCGAGTTAGGAAGCGAGTTAGGAATCGAGTTAGAAATCGAGTTAGGAATCGAATGGTATTTTATTACAGAATATTAAATAAATAAATATATATATATTAATGCCAAAAAAAAAGAAATCGCAAGTAAAACGTCTGCATCAGCCGGTAATTTTTAATATTATGGGTGTTACGCAACGTAAGACATAAGAGACGTGTTGACTATCACTCGTTCGCTGACAAAAATGTTTGCTGGCTCAAACATAGTGTTGTCGGGACACCCAATTTTTCTTTTCATTTTTGAAGTCAGCGTTAAGTTCTCTATAAAATATCTTTCTATGAACATTTTGCAATTATTTCTTGATAAAGTAGCTAGTCACCTTAAGACAATCTTGGCTAAATCCAAAAAAACCTGATAACTTCTTATCATATTATCCACCTTCGAAGACTCATGATTAAAGTTTCATAGTGCTTCATTTCCTAACTTGCTTCCTAACGTGCTTCCTAACTTGCTTGTTAGTTTGTCTCTCCTGATTCTCCTATTCATTTAGGGTTCAATCTGTATGTCAAAACAGTGGTTGTTTCAGGATTCCATCCTCTAGTGAGCTGTGCCCTGACTTTGATTAGCCTAGTGGTTGTTCTGAGGTTTGATAAAATTTTAAGGTTTTGACAGCAAAAACAAAGTGTGAATTCAACCGATTTATATACTGTATGTATAAAACAAATTTACTTACTTTCAATAATAGTGACAGTGAATCCATATTCATGTTGACTACCTCCTGTGTGTCCTTGGCATTCATAACCACCATTTCTTGAATCATCATTCATTATGACTACCTTGAAATGCAGAGTCACACGTAACTTTCTTCCACCATCTAAAAATATCAGCAGAGTTTGTTAGGTCTCTCTCTTGATGTGAGGGTTTTTGTAAATTAGCCGTGCCCTGACTTTGATAAGTCAAGTGATTGTTTCAGGGTTCGATGTGTGAGTTAACCTTGCCCTGATTTTTGTCAAACCAGAGGTTGTTTCAGGTTTTGATCAAATTTAAAAGTAGTTTTTTGGTTCAACCGAGGTTTTTTAGTGCATTTTTCATCATTAGAATTGAACAATATTATGATTTAGGCAATCTCTTTGAGCTCATGATCACTAACCCAACGTTTCATTTTGATAATAGATGCGTCCATCAGGTCCTTCATCTCTTATGGGTTCAACGTCACCAAAACGACTCTTCCTCACAAATATTATCTCATCTGGATTGGAAACTGTGTCTTCCACTACACAGGTAACTTGTGTCTTCTGATTTTCAATAGCGTAAACATTATCTGAATAAGGAGCGACTATCTTAGGAGCACCTATAGTTGGCAAGATAAGAATGATGGTGTTGGTATAAAGCTGTTGCCGGAATTCTATTCTTTACGATATATACGTACAGACACGTTTTAAATCATGATAAACTTTTATGAGCAATTAAATACCTGAAATCCGTTCTCGACATTTAGAAATCCCGATAAGTTCTGTTCAAAAACAATTCTGAGCAAACGAGCATACATAAAAAACCCTTCATTACCTATACTTGCTTCAGACAGATCTCAGTCAGTGTTGATGTGGATCTCGTTCCTTTACAGATCTGACACGCTTATATTCAATAGATAGAGATATTCAGGCTGTTGTAGAGTCGCCTGTGTTATTGCTTTTGGTTATTCATTTGATTAACACTTACCTTGAGCAGAAGAATCGAAGTACAACAATAAAAGGACGACAAAACTCTTGTTGATCCGCAGGGATTGATCCATGACTGTGTCTTTCTTTCACTAGTATTCACTACATTCGTCAATGCAGCTTGCTTAATAGATATTTTGTTTGCAGATTATCTGGATAAGGAGCGACTATTCTAGGAGCACCTGTAGTTAAGCAAGATAAGAATGATGGTGTTGGTATAAAGCTGTTGTAATAATAATCATTTTCTTTTGGTTTGTGGGCTACCGATATTCTCGACGTTTAGTAATTGCGATAAGTTCTCTATTTCTGAGCAAACGAGCATACATAAATAACCCTTCATTACCTATACTTGCTTCAGACAGATCTCAGTCAGTGTTGATAGGGATCTCGATCCTTTACAGATCTGACACGCTTATATTCAATAGATAGAGATATTCAGGCTGTTGAAGAGTCGACTGTGTTATCGCTTTTGGTTATCCATTTGATTAACACTTACCTTGAGCAGAAGAATTGAAGTACAACAATAAAAGGACGACAAAACTCTTGGTGATCCACAGGGATTCCATGGCTGTGTCTTTCTTCCACTAGTATTCACTAGATTCGTCAGTTCAGCTTGCTTACAGATGTTTTGTTTTTGGTGGCAGAACAATAGCTCGCTGCTGACATATGCGTGAGACGTCATCTCCAAAATAGTGTAATATCATTACTCATTACTAGTCATTTCAGATTGAAAGTGAAGTGCTGCGGATTGATTAGTCCTTTTCCTTCATATTGCGTTTATGGGAGAGTCAATATAGTAAGATGGTATTGGAAAGGGAAAACTTGTTTCCATGAAAAAAAGTAATGAAGAGCAAGCTTATGTCATATCTTCAATAGTAAAATGTTTATATAACAATAAGTGAAATTATAATTGGAATAAAACAAATAAAGTTTATACTTTCAATTGCTTTATCTCCCTCGTGAGAGAAAACCGTAAGTTATGTTGTTTTATAACACAAAACTATTAATGTTTCTATTTTTCATGGGCTAAATACATTGATATTGTAATAGCATCGAAAAAATAGACCTTTAGAGCCGTTGGATTGATTTTTACTTGTGCACATTAATATTCAGAAAGTGTTAATTGGTTAAATGCAACAATCTTTGGATCACTTGTAATATCTTTTATTGTATTTGAGAGTCCATAGTATTACCCAGGTATTACCATACTGAACAGTAACAAAACGTATAACAATTTTGTCCTCAAAGACGTATGGCTCGAAGATACTGCACTGCTATCGAAAGCAAAAGGCGAACAAACAGCATTAGGCAAATAGTTTAGTTATATATGCTCTTGACCTGTAAGTGCATGGTTTCAAAAGCATTTACATACATCTTGTAACGCAAAAAGGAAAAGTACCAAATAATGTTAGGCATCTTCAAATGAGGTTTGAAATAGATAATATAAGTTTGAAGGACATTTTTATGAAGCCTCATTTTGTTTCAAATTCCATTTTGTATACGAATGACAAACTTTACAGAATAGGTTACGTGACTTCAAATAATTGTTCATTCTGTGATATACAACTTGAAACTTTACATCACGTTATGTTTCTTTGTGTGATTGTTAAGAGGTTTTGGGAGGATTTTGAGAGTTAGTGGTTCTTAAATTGAATCTTAAATTACGAGACATTATCTTGGGAGTTGAACAGTAAAAAAAGTTTAACTTACATAATTATCTGTTAATATTAGGAAAGATTTATATATGGAACTGCAGGAAATCTAGGTCAATCCCAAAGTTCAGTGTCTTTAAAAACTTTATGCAAAGGAAATACGAAGTAGAAAAATATGTTGTTATAAAAAACCAGACCTTAGAGCAATTTTATGAAAAATGGTGTTTTAATATATAAATGTTTTAATAGTAGAAAATGTAATAATGTAAATGTAATAATGTAAAAATGTAATGAATAAATAAATAAATAAAAAACTGTAACCTGGAATAAAAATTAAAAAATTTAGATACATCTTGTCACCTTCGTTTAGGAATCTATAATATTCTGTCATTATTGCAAGAACTGTCTTGACCTGTAACTTTAATTTTATCTGGAAATGCTGAATAAAATAGTGAAATATTCAACTAAATATCAATATTGTTTTGTGTATTTTACTGAATACTGAATACTGAATACTTTTAATAAAAGCTGACTGTATCAAAGATCGACTGTGCAGTGGTTGGCACAGGTCCAACTATGATCAAGATTATAGAGTGGGTAAAGTGCATTGTTTCTAGTAATCTGCATAGGAATCTATCCATCATAATATTCTTTCATTATTGCTGCGAGCGAAGCAGGTTGTGTTGGTGTCATGGTGAACTTCAACACTGTTCTTGTTGGTGTACTGGCTGGGCTCATGTTGATCTCGTAAACTCACATGACTTATATTTGTAAAGCAATACAGTTATTCAATAGTCACGCAACAATGAATGTAGACAAACTGTTATATGAAGAAACCAAAATGTCAAAGTTTTGATTTCACTTGGACATTTTGACGACGCCTGTTAAGTATTGACCCGCCGTATGTCGTGACAGAAATGGCGTGACATTACAAATAAATTATAATGAGAGGTTTAAGCGTTTTTCACAACCTTTTCAGTAGAGTGCAAACAATAGAGTACAAACATAATAAGTGTGTAACATAAATACCAAGGGCGCTAGGACAGACGCATTGGGTTTTAAATATGTGTGTTTGTTTCAGTTTTATTCGTGGATTTCTAATTGAATTGATATATGTTTGTTTCTAAATGGATACTAAATAGTGTTCACTTATATTTCCATCCAACTGTCTTTCTGGTTCGAATCAGCCGTACGATATGAATATATTTACCACGTCCACCAACGGTCTTTCTGGTTTGAATCAGCTGAACGCTCTGAGTATTTACCGCTGCACTATCCGTGCCAAGCAGCGCCGTTGTCGCTTCGTTAGCGATTACTCTCCTTTAATAAGTTAATCAAATTTACCTTCAGTACAGTCAAATTTTACTATTTTACTGTACTGAAGGTAAATTTGATTAACTTATTAAAGGTTTAAAGGTGAGTAATCGCTAACGAAGCGGTGCCGCCGCTGCTTGGCACGGATAGCGCAGCGGTAAATACTCAGAGCGTTCAGCTGATTCAAACCAGAAAGACCGTTGGCTGGAAAGGACGTTTATTTTTAAAGATAAGTGAACACTATTTAGTATCCATTTAGAAACAAACATATATAAATTACGATATAATCTACGAATAACTGAAACAATCACACATATTCAAAACCCAATCCGTCTGTCCTGGCGCCCTTGACTTGGTCTACAAGTCTTGTTAAAAGTAGCTAGTGATCATGTTGTTAGTAGGTCAGTGAATGATCCAATATTATTAATAAAACTATACTCGAGATTATATCATGAGTCATCTTGTGGTCTTTGCTTTCACATCACATGCAAATCACCTGTTGAGACAAGATTCCTGGGTCGGTGCGATACTACTGAAATATAGCCCGCCAAGTAACGCTTACTCACCTGAGAAGGGATGGTTTTCAAAAGACTAGTATTACGAGCTAAAAGATCGCACCAGCTAAGATCTTTTCCCATTTTATTGTTTTGTTGGAGTACACAAATGAAAACTCAAGCATATTCATTTTGTTTACAGATAAACTAGACCCTGGTTCCAGGGTAAGCTGGGATACCTGGGAGGACCTGGAGGACCTGGTTTCAACATGCATGGAGTATTTAGTTGGTTGAGCTTCCAAAACAAGATAACGACGTAATGAATTATTGCGCAACTTGTTCATTTTGTCGGACAGGAACCAGCAGGAATCAGAAAAAACAGACGTGTTTTACAACTTACTGGTAAACCACAGTTATCCCAGTAAAAAAGACGCTAGGACGGGTGCGGGGTCGTGGGGAGTGGAGGGATGATGGGGTCTTAACCTGGCATTTTTTGCCAGAGGTAGAGTGTGTGTAGACTGTTTGTTTTAAACCATAGGATCACTAGAACAACAAATTTATTCACAGGAAGTTAGGCATTACTTCTAGTCGAAATATGGGTCTGTGCAGAAATGCTGTTGTTTTGACATGGATCCGAACAATAATAAAGTGAAAATATTTTTTTTATTTTATTCTATTTTTTTAGATAAAAGTAGTGAAAATCATTTTGGATAAAAAGTGTATGCCAAAAAGTAAAGGTATGGATAAAAATCAGTCCAAATTCCAGTTCCATCATGTCCATTCCCTTCCTATTTTTAGCATACGTAATTTAAAAGTCGTGCCTGGGGTCACGCGCTTAGCAAAGAGTGTCTCACACGGGAATTTTCTAACTGGTTATTTGACTTGTGAATCGAAATTCTTTACTTAAGAAGGTAAAAATCAAAGATTTTCCTCACAGTTGCTTTAATTTTAAATTTTTTTATGTTCACAGATATTTCTAAATCGGAATGGACATATTCTTAAAGTTTAACGAGCTAGAAGTTGAATGACTTGAGGTCAACAGAAGATAGGCGAAATATATTCGTTTATTTAAATTATTCTTATTACTTCATATTAAACAAAATATTAAAAGGCCGAATAAACTTCTCTGTACTTTGTAGTCTTTGGAGCCAAACATTTCATATAACTTGACAATCAGCTTGATCTGCAAAAATAGTACGGCAGTCGAATGAAATACGCTCGGTTTGTTTAGATCAAGAAGGCATAATTCTTTATCCTTGGCTTGTTTTTGAAGCGCTGTTTTCCTTCCTTAGCACTGATCTTCGGTTACAGAGAATACTGCTTTCAGTAGTTGAACCAAAGCTTGTGTAGTTCGTAAGAATAAGCTACGGGCCATTATATTAATATTTCTTGGAAATCCTTGTCACCTTTTCTTTTTTACAAAGAAATTAGAATTTCTAATCCGACTCAGTCTTAAATAACAGCAGTCAGCAAAATAGAGCATGCGTAGACTTTAATTATGTCAAGTGATAATCTAGCTCCGCCCCCTCCTAATCACTTCGCAAAATATTGACATTGATTAACAGCAAGGCAGATGCTAATTAGTCAGCACATACACGGTAAACCTATAGCAGAAAACCGCAAAGGTCTTCTGGGTAATAGTTTACGTCATTTAAATCCATGTATGGGTACTATTGCGCAACTTTGCCATTTTGTCGCGGAGGAAAAAAAACAAAAAAAACAAACAAACAAAAAAAAAACAAAGGCATTTTACCGCTGGTATACCACAGGTATCCCAGCAAAAAGTAAACTACTGCTAACTATCTTATATGAAGTACAATGAAGGCATTCAATACAATTCAGCAATAAGTCTAAGAGTGCCCTTTATCTTATTGACAAGGAATTACTTTGGTCGAATGATGGATACACTTCCATCCTGAGGCATCACGTGACCTGGTGGAGTAGTCACGTGATCATTACAGCAACCGATACAGCAGCAGGTCGAGGAGAATGATGGAAAACGTGAGACTTGCATTGCCATCTACAAAACCTGAGACGGAAAATCAAGTAAATTTGTAAAAGGGAAATAGTGATAAAAGCAGTTGTTAACTTTAACCATGTAACGTGATTATCGATGACAGACTACTGATACTGACCTGGAGGTTGGACGTCAAAAATCTGACAGTTACTGATATCTTCGGGGGGTCTGGGACTTGTGATGTTCTTGATGCAGCAATAATACTGGCCGGCGTCTTTAGGTTGTACGTCATAGATGGTCAAGGTGTGATCCTTGAAGCCATCCATGTTAGAAAAAACGTACTTTCCTTTGAATGAGTTATCTAATAATAATGAGAGAAGACAATGCATTATACTCTTTGGAATGAAAAACAAAGTGTTTGATATTTACATCCACAACTATCGAACTACAGGTCCGTCCGTCCGTGCGTCCGCCCGTCCCATCTATCCATACTCCAATCCACTCCCCATCTCTTCTATCCCATCTATTCATCCATTCATCTATCCATACCTTTAGTATGAATGACCGAGATGTCATCGTTGAGCAGGCTTTTTCTTTTCCATTCAGTCACCAGTGGATTTCCCTGATCAGTGCACACAAGCCGCTTCACATTCTTTTCTTTTTTCTTTTCAGGGAAAAATCTAGGCTGAACTAAAGAAATAATTCCAGTAACGATCATGTTGCTGTAAGTTTCTTTATACCGATGTTTTCTACACCAATGTATCAGTACCCATATGAGTAATTGAACTGACCTTTTACGATAATAGTTGTCGTGATGTTTCTCTTTCTAATTCCTCTCAACTGGTACTCCAAGTAACAAGAATATGTACCACCCACATCAGCTAGGCTTACGTTCAAAACCAAAGGTTTAAATGATGAGAAATGGTGACAATAACTTGCGATTACAACCCTTCCATCTTTTGTCCAGGTAAACTTGCCTATGGTTGTCATTAACGCTCCTTTTTTATTAAAGGTGACATTACAGCTCAGTTGAATTCGCTCCCCAAACTTTGCTGTTACATTACCAGAGGCGTGAACTATAGGAAACTCGCTTCCTGTGGGTAAAAATGTAACGATCCGTCATGATTTGGTTCTTGCCAGGTTGTGATTCGATGAGAATTGAGAAGTACTTACTCTCAATAACAGTGACAGTGAATCCATATTTATGTTAACTACCTCCTGTGTGTCCTTGGCATTCATAACCACCATTTCTTGAATCATCATTCATTATGACTACCTTGAAATGCAGAGTCACACGTAGCTTTCTTCCGCCATCTAGAAATATCAGAAGCAAACCATGCTCTTTCTGCTCAATAGTTGTCTATCAACTGTTGTTTGAATAAACTCTTGGTATTGGTTCATCAAATCGCAGTGCTGTCTTAAGATGCGGCACTAGTACAACAAAATCGCGCAACTATTCACGCTACACTGTTGTGTACAATAAAATATTATTGAGTAAAGAGTGTCTACTTAACGCACCAATGATAATATGTTGCACGCGGAGTGGGAATACGAGCAAAATTTGCTCTGCATTTTCCGATGCAACAGTGTTGCGCAATTTTATTAGTTTTGCGTGATGTAACCACAGTGTGAATGTCGTTGATGTAGACATATGAAGCATGGTGTTACTTTTACATGCGTGATATACCACAGTGTGGTGTTAGCGATGCGCGACATAACCACAGTGCGATGAGGTGTCAGTTACTCTTGCGTGATGTAACCATAGTGCGGGGTGGTGTTACTCTTGCGTGATGTTACCACAGTGTGGTGTGGTGCACGCTGTTACTCTTGCGTGACGTAACAGTGTGATGTTACATTTGTTGACACGACAGCTTTCATTAATATCACTAACCCAAGGTTTCATTTCGATAATAGATGCGTCCATCAGGTCCTACATCTCTTATGGGTTCAACGTCACCAAAACGACTCTTCCTCACATATATTATCTCATCTGTATTGGAAACTGTGTCTTCGACTACGCAGGTAACTTTTGCCACTTCATTTCCAATAGCGTACAGATTATCTGGATACGGAGCGACTATCTTAGGAGCACCTATAGTTAAGCAAGATAAGAATGATGGTGTTGGTATAAAGCTGTTGTAATAATAATGATGCTATTGGTTTGTGGGCTACGGAAATATGAAATGTAATTTGATCTGATTGTTACTCATCATGCAAAGCCAGAATTCTATTTTTTACGATATATACGTACGGACGCGTTTTAAATCATGATAAACTTTTATGAACAATTAAATATCTGAAATACGTTCTCGACATTTAGAAATTCCGATAAGTTCTGTTCAAAAAACATTCTGAGCAAACGAACATACATAAACAACGCTTTATTTCCTTGTACTTGCTCCAGACAGACAACAGAAAGATATAGTTATAAAAACACCAAAAACATAGGCTAGAAAAGACGTCAACATTGAACAAATAATCCCTGTTTTTGGATTACAGTATTTGGTGATTTTCCTGGTACAGGCTTTCACTTAATCGTGGTTGGATGTGAAATTGAAAAGACTAATAGCATGCATTCGCTTTATTATTTCCATTTTGTAGGCATTTATCTTTTGACATTTCATGCAGTATTGCTTCCAAACCTGTGGCTTCTAAAGCGATCTCAGTCAGTGTTGAATAGGGATCTCGATCCTTTACAGATCTGACACGCTTATATTCAATAGTAACCTATTCCACATACTCCCATTCATGCTCAGTTGATATATAAGAGATGGGATGAAATATTAACCAGCGGTCTAAGCCAAGCTGGAACAGCTTGGCTTAGGGGTGCTGTCAACTACGACCCACGTGGACCCATGGGTGGGTGGGTGGGCCGTCAGTCCAGCTCGTTCCGCTGTCAAAACTAAGCAAGAATGAGTGTATTTACTCGAGGCGCTTTTATAGCCAATCCGTGGCGTTATTCACGTGCCCATAAATATACAGTAGTGCTAATGATCGATTATTTTGAGTTATTTCATTTTCGCATATCATTAGGAGTATTTAGAATAGATAGGGATATTCAAGCTGTTGAAGAGTCGCCTGTGTTATTGCTTTTGGTTATCCATTTGATTAACACTTACCTTGAGCAGAAGAATTGAAGTACAACAATAAAAGGACGACAAAACTCTTGGTCATCCACAGGGATTCCATAACTGTGTCTTTCTTCCAAGCTGAACTGACGAATCTAGTGAATACTAGTGCTTATAAATGTTTTGCTTTTGGTAAAGCTTCAGCCACGTTTCGACACCCTGATGGAAAAGTCAAAGCAATGAAACAAGACAACAATAAGATCCCTGCAGGCATAGACACTAGCGAAAAACGTTACGTATGCGTAGCACGTTTTCCAAGAATTTAGAAGAGTTTGAGTGACAGGAAGCCCATACAAGGTTTGAGAGCTAAATAGATAAATAGATAAATAGATAATAGATAAATAGATAAATAGATAATAGATAAATAGATAAATAGATAAATAGATAAATAGATAAATAGATAAATAGATAATAGATAAATAGATAAATAGATAAAAGATAAATAGATAAATAGATAAATAGAAATAATAGATAAATAGATAATAGATAAATAGATAAATAGATAAATAGATAAATATATAAATAGATAAATAGATAAATAGATAATGTAAATAGATAAATAGAGAAATAGATAAATAGATAAATTAGATAAATAGATTACATAGATAAATAGATAAATAGATAATAGATAAATAGATAAATAGATAAATAGATAAATAGATAAATATATAAATAGATAAAATAGATAATAGATAAATAGATAAATAGATAATAATAGATAATAAATAGATAAATGATAAATAGATAAATAGATAAATAGATAAATAGATAAATAGATAAATAGATAAATAGATAAATAGATAAATAGATAAATAGATAAATAGATAAATAGATAAATAGGATAAAATAGAATAAATAGATAAATAGATAAATAGAATAAATAGATAAATACGATAAATAAGATAAATAGATAAATAGATAATAGATAAAATAGATAAATAGAAAATAGATTAAATAGATAAATAATAAAATAGATAAATAGATAAATAGATAAATAGATAAATAGATAAATAGATAAATAGATAAATAGATAAATAAGAATAAATAGATAAATAGATAACATAGATAATAGATAAATAGATAAATAGATAAAATAGAGTAAATAGATTAAATAGATAAATAGATAAATAGATATAGATAGATAAATAGATAAAATAGATAAATAGATAATAGATAATAATTAGATAAATAGATAAATAGATAAATAGATAAATAGATTAATAGATGATAAATAGATAAATAGATAAATAGATAAATAGATAAATAGATAATAGATAAATAGATAAATAGATAAATAGATAAATAGATAAATAGATAAATAGATAAATAGATAAATAGATAAATAGATAAATAGATAAATATAAATAGATAAATAGATAAATAGATAAATAGATAAATAGATAAATAGATAAATAGATAAATAGATAAATAGATAAATAGATAATAGATAAATAGATAAATAGATAATAGATAAATAGATAAATAGATAAATAGATAAATAGATAAATAGATAAATAGATAAATAGATAAATAGATAAATAGATAAATAGATAAATAGATAAATAGATAAATAGATAAATAGATAAATAGATAAATAGATAAATAGATAAATAGATAAATAGATAATAGATAAATAGATAATAGATAAATAGATAAATAGATAAATAGATAAATAGATAAATAGATAAATAGATAAATAGCTAATAGATAACTAGATAATAAGATAAATAGATAATAGATAAATAGATAATAGCTACATAGATAAATAGATAAATAGATAACATAGATAAATAGATAAATAGTAAGAGATAAAATAGATAAATAGATAAATAGAATAAATAGCTAAATAGATAATAGATAACTAGATAAATAGATAAATAGATAAATAGATAAAAATAGATAAATAGATAAATAGATAAATAGATAAATAGATAAATAGATAAATAGATAAATAGATAAATAGATAAATAGATAAATAGATAAATAGATAAATAGCTAAATAGATAAATAGATAATAGATAAATAGATAAATAGATAAATAGATAAATAGATAATAGATAAATAGATAAATAGATAAATAGATAAATAGATAAATAGATAAATAGATAAATAGATAAATAGATAAATAAGATAAATAGATAAATAGATAAATAGATAAATAGATAAATAGATAAAAGGATAAATAGATAAATAGATAAATCGATAAATAGATAAATAGATAAATAGATAAATAGATAAATAGATAAATAGATAAATAGATAAATACGATAAATAGATAAATAGATAAATAGATAACTAGATAAATAGATAAATAGATAAATAGATTAAATAGAATAATAGCATAAATAGATAAATAGATAAATAGATAAATAGATAAATAGATAACATAGTAAATAGATAAATAGCTAACTAGATAAATAGATAAATAGATAAATAGATAAATAGATAAATAGATAAATAGATAAATAGATAAATAGATAAATAGATAAATAGATAAATAGATAAATAGATAAATAGATAAATAGATAAATAGAATAAATAGATAAATAGATAATAGATAAATAGATAATAGAAAGATAAATAGATAAATAGATAAATAGATAATAATAGATATAAATAGATAAATAGATAAATAGATAAATAGATAAATAGATAAATAGTAAATAGATAAATAGATAAATAGATAAATAGATAACTAGATAAATAGCATAAATAGATAAACTAGATAAATAGAATAGATAATAGATAAATAGATAAATAGATAAATAGCTAAATAGATAAATAGATAATAGATAAATAGATAAATAGATAAATAGATAAATAGATAAATAGATAAATAGATAAAATAGATAAATAGATAAATAGATAAATAGATAAATAGATAAATAGATAAATAGATAAATAGCTAAATAGATAAATAGTATAATAGATAAATAGATAAATAGATAAATAGGTAAATAGATAAATAGATAAATAGATAAATAGATAAATAGATAAATAGATAAATAGATAAATAGATAAATAGATAACTTAGATAAATAGATAAATAGATAATAAAATAGATAAATAGATTTATAAATAGTAAATAGATAAATAGATAAATAGATAACTAGATAAACTAGATAAATAGATAAATAGATAACTAGATAAATAGATAAATAGATAAATAGATAAATAGATAAATAGTGATGAATGTTGTTATGAACTAATTTACGTTGAAAAGACACCGACGTTGGTTTTGATCGACAAGCTCTGTTAGAAAAAAAAAGTTTCAATCCTAGATCACAAAGGGGTTTGATAATATGGATGATTGAACTGTTTTCCTTATTTAAACAATCTTGTTTGTCGAACTGCTTTTGTTAGTTCAGTTTCCTTCATAAAAGCACCATGTAAGAAAAACGGTTTAAGAACAAGATCTATTCTTACTTGGATTATAAGAAAAAAAACAAACGTAAATGGAATCTAACCAACAGCAGCATGTTGTCAAGATTCAATAAGTCGGATGATTGGTTTTCTTAATTCATACAAAAACCATTTCTTTTGTTCAAAGCCACAGGTGTTGATATTGAATGAACAAGTCATTTGTGCATCAAGTTTGTTTAGTGATGTTGATAAAAGTTTATAAAAAAAGTCTCTGCGTTTCTTGAATCTAAGTCAGTTTGGAGGTATAAACTATAAGCATCTACAGAAAGAGAGGAAAAACCATAAAGTTATGTACTTCTAAGTACATGAGTGTACTACTACAGCAGCCGACCGATCAAAAAACCGGTCAGAACCAGTGATCTAAAAACAAAACAAAAAGCAATTCTTTGAGCATGTCATGATCTTGATTTCTCAATGTTTGAGGAAGAACAGTATTTCGATGGTAAAGATCATGGTGTGTGTTTCATTTTTGGGAAACAAGTTTCAGATAAAGAAAGAGAGAAAGAGACATGGAATGATTATATGTTTACTTCAAGAAAACTTATAAGTAGACGCCAGGAGCCATCGGTGTGTTACTAATTATTCAAATCAAAGAGCAAACATTAAAATTCTCCAAAAGACTTTGAAAACTTTTTGATGGATCTACACTGTAGTCATGATTACAAGACTCACATACATTAATGTGAAAAGGAATTCGGGTTCTATATTCAGGAGATGAGAGTTAAAAATTCAGACGTTTAGAATCGGCTTATATAAAAAAGAAAAATCATGGCTCGTGCCTGATCCCATCGCATGAAATTAGATGAATAAGACATGAATTGGGATAACTACAGGGATGAATCTCTGACCCGGTGGAAGAATGAAATGGGTAGATTAAAGCCGATAGTTAATGGGAGTGCACTAGTCATTTCGATTACTCCAGACGCTAAATAAGTACCAAATTCGCTCTTGGTTTTTAGGAACATTATTAAATTGTCATTTCGTGACAAAAATTCTGAATAACCAGAATCGAGAAAGAGTAAAAACAATTGTGTTCAATCACAGGCTAACCACTCTAATAAATGAAGGAAATACTAAATGGTGTCTTGTCTGTCTTTTTATTCGCGCGCGCTATCGATTTTTTGTCATCTCACCTACCCCCCTTGGTAACAATTTTGTTTTTCTACTATACAATATACTAACAAGGTAGGCAACTTCACGGGCTTCCTGTGGAAAATTCAAACTTTGACGAGAGAAAGCCACGAATTTATCCAGATATTTTGACTTCGAAAGCGAAAAAAGTATACAGAACGTCGTACTTACATCTAATCTTCAATAATTTAAAGGATTTTTGATAATAAATTCTCTATAAGGAGGGTTTTTTGGGCTTTTTTAGCGAAAACTTATGTGCCGTCAGTTATGCTTGCATCCGAGCGGGCCTGAACACGAGAAAAGGGATCCAAAACAAGTCCTCTCCCTCCCTCTCCAAGTGTTTTTGGTTCGTTACCACATGCTTCCCAACCCCACATCCCGTGAGTCTAGCATTTTACTTCCGGTTGTTTTTGTAACCAATCAAGAAGCGTCGCCTATTTTTGGCTTCGCGAAACTTTTTGTAAAGCTTTTTTATCGTAGAGTTGTCAGATCTATCTTGAAAAACGTCTTATAGAAAAAAATAGAAATAAGATATATTGTATCAGGATGAAAAAGGACAGAAAAAAACATTTAAAAACTATTTTTCATTCACCTAAAGTGCAATGAAGTAAGTATTCTTTTATTTTTTTCTTGTAGTAAACTTACGTACACGGCTCCACAAACTTGGTGTGAACAAAGTTTATTAAAAATGTGTATTTTCTCTGCCGTTTAGGTTGACGCTAGAGCAAAAGTATTGCTTAGACCAAGCACTAGAAGGGCATAATTTCCTTATACAAGGCAAAGCGGGCACTGGTAAATCTTTTCTTATAACTGAGATGATTAATTTATTTGAAAGTAACGGCAAAAACGTTAACCTAGTGTGTTCCACTGGAATGGCTTGCGACGTCTTCAAAGCCAAAAAACTGCCATGCCTTCCTAAGACGATTCATGCAGAGAACATACGCATTTTTAATGCAAGTAGGAAAATATTATTAATTATAAATTGGTTATCATTGGTTTGATAAATATGTATTTTTTAATAAACTTTGTCTGATCTGACTTGATCTACTTGATCTGACAACTCTACGATAAAAAAGCCTTACAAAAAGTTTCGCGAAGCCAAAAATAGGCGACGCTTCTTGATTGGTTAAAAAAAACAACCGGAAGTAAAATGCAAGACTCACGGGATGTGGGGTTGGGAAGCATGTGGTAACGAACCAAAAACACTTGGAGAGGGAGGGAGAGGACTTATTTTGGATCCCTTTTCTCGTGTTCAGGCCCGCTCGGATGCAAGCATAACTGACGGCACATAAGTTTTCGCTAAAAAAGCCCAAAAAACCCTCCTTATTATCAAAAATAGAAATATAATTTATTATCAAAAATCCTTTAAATTATTGAAGATTAGATGTAAGTACGACGTTCTGTATACTTTTTTTGTTTTCGAAGTCAAAATATCTGGATAAATTCGTGGCTTTCTCTCGTCAAAGTTTGAATTTTCCACAGGAAGCCCGTGAAGTTGCCTACCTTGTTAGTATATTGTATAGTAGAAAAACAAAATTGTTACCAAGGGGGGTAGGCGAGATGACAAAAAATCGATAGCGCGCGCGAATAAAAAGACAAAGACAAGACACCATTTAGTATTTCCTTCATTTATTAGAGTGGTTAGCCTGTGGTTCAATATTAACTTTAGCATTTGCATATTGGAAGGCACTGATGCAAAGACAATGAAATCAAACATCATCTCGAACAACTTAGGCGCCATATTACATGTTGAAGTGAAACTTTAACAAACAATTCAGAGTTTTAGAAATATGCGTAGCTAAATTTACGACAGGATTTATGAGAAGCACACAAAAGGATCAAGCTTCAGGCAATCTGAAAGATGGCTCCAGTAGTGGGCTATTTTAAAAATAGATATGAGCTATCCAGATATTCCGAAGAAGAATCTGGGAAATGGCTCTGGGGATTCCGAAATGGTCTCTTGTCGGTTCTTACGTCTGATGATGTCATAAGCAGATGCGTGGGGTCACCATATGGGGCTATTCTAAAAAGTATGCCTCTCTTAGACTGGACTATTAAAAAGTACCCTAATTCCTGACGTCATTCGGAGCAGGCCAAACTTACCCCTAATTCGGGATGACCTTATGGGAGGAGGGGTTGCTCCGGAGATGCTCCGGAGATGCTCCGGAGCTGGAGTGATGTAGAACCGCTATTTGTATACTACTATTATTTGTAGTTATCTTTCGTTTTAAAAGTAAAATTAACCAGGAATTCAAAGCTTAAAAAATGTCGGCCATGGAAAACTTTGTCGAAGAATCTTCCAAGAAAAAAACTAGCCCCTGGGGGGGTTGGTGGTGAGTTGTGTACAAAATTCATATTCTACGACGTAGTGCATTTTGATTCGTTTTCAGTGCATGTTTTTTTATTATGGGAGAAATTATCTTAATATTGAAAAAAAATTGAAGACTTTTTTTCGATTTTAATGTTATCTTCCACATTCACTCAAATTGGGCTCCCTGTGACTTGCGTATCGGGAGCTCCGCTTTTAGGCAGTGCCTAAATATATTTAATATATGTTTGTTTCTAAGTGGATACTAAATAGTGTTCACTTATCTTTAAAAGTAAACGTCTTTTCCAACCAACGGTCTTTCTGGTTTGAATCAGCCGTACGATATGAATATATTTAGGGCCACGTACAGCAACGGTCTTAGTCTGGTTTGAATCAGCCGTACTCTCTGAGTATTTACCGCTGCACTATCCGTGCCAAGCAGCGCCGGCGTCGCTTCGTTAGCGATTACTCTCCTTTAATAAGTTAGTCAAATTTACCTTCAGTGCAAAAAAAATAAAAATAAAAATATTAAAAGCATCACATGGTAAATATGTTTATATACTGTATTCAGCTAGCGGAAATAGCGCTGTCAAAGTTGAAAGAGATAATGAAAGAATTTTTATGCATTTTTTTTGTTGGAATCTTTTACAAAGTGTTGAAACTGCATGTTCGCTCTCGTTATTGTTTTCTACCAATTTTAAAATCGTTGCTTGATCTTAGCAATGAAATTTAAACCATAATACAATTGGTTGAATTGACAGCCTGTCAAAGTAACCTAAGGAACTATCCTAAAAAACTAGTTGTCTCAGTTGCATTGCCTTGACCTTAAAAATATTTGTAATAATAACCAATACCGTAAATCCTCTATTTAGCCCCCCCTCACAAATAAGCCCCCCTCTCTAATAAGCCCCCCCCCCCCCTTTTTAAAGGAAAAAATTTGTTAAGCCCCCCCCCCCCCTCTCTTTTTAGTCCCCTCCCCTCCCCCTTCACAACTAAAGAATCACGTGTTAATGTACCAATGGAACATTTAATGATTGTTCAGAACATTTCTTTTCAGTTTGCTTTGTTAATGTTACCGTATTTTAGTTTTGCTATTCACAATAATCATAAATTATACCTGAGAGACTAACACAAGTAAATCAAATAATAACAAGTTTTGACACGGGAAAACGTGTCAAATGTGCTGGGCACATTGGATACTTTGAATAGAGTAGAAGACTATTTGGGATTTAGTCATTGTAAGACAGAAGAAAGTCCGTGGATTCGGTTTGAATATTTTCTTACGGTCAAATTGAACCAGCATAAACGTCTTGGTCGCAAACCCCAAAGCAAGCCTCCGTCTCTCTGAGAACCAGTGTTATGGTGGCTCGATCGGCTCAAAAACACCACACAAAACATTTTTGAACAGAAGATTCTCCATCTACAGAAAAAGTTTGGTCTCGAAAATTTACCTCAGAATACCCTGCGAGCAGAGTCTACTTTACCTTCCCCCGAGTGAGAGAAAGGAAAGAAGACTCTTTCCCTTCTCTCACTCGGGGAAAGGTAAAGGAGACTTTGGAAATGGAAATACTACGAAAAACGTATCTCTTTCCCTACGCTTCTTAGTAAATTTGCCCCCCCCCCCCCCCCCCCCCCCCAACAATATGGCGTCAGAAACCGTGAGAGGAACTATAAATAAACTAATACAAAAATCGTGTGAGTACTCTTTTATGTAAATTATGACGCAGTAAATTCCTCGTCCACCCACTCGTTGAAGGGTTCGGCATGAAAATCCCTTTTTCATAAAATATTCGACTTGTAATAGATACGTTTAGTTTACTTTAGTTAATACAATAACATATAACTCGTGCGGGTACTGTTACTAAAACAATGAAAGGCCTGAAACCACCTGAAACCACCTAAAACCACCTGAAACCAGCCAAAACATTGAATCTCCATCGAGTTTGTCGTCCAGTTTGTGTATTTCATTGACTTTTATCGATCGATCAAGTGTTTGTTTTCCTTGGAAGGAATGTACTTCATGGTAGAATGTCATATAGTCGCTCATACGTATAGTCTCCCATAGAAGTATTCCACACTTATACCTCACCTCTCCCTTGCTACGGGATATACGGTATACAGTATTTAGTTATAATCCCAATTGGTTGTTTCGACCAGGTAGTTTTTACATACAGTGTACTGCTAACTATCTTATATAAAGTATTATAAAGACATTCAATACAATTCAGCACTAAGAATAAGAGTGCACTTTATCTTATTGACAAGAAATTATTGTGGTCAAATGATGGATACCATTCCATCCTCAAGCCTCACGGGACCTAGTGAGTAGTCACGTGATCATTACAGCAACCAATTCAGCAGCAGGTCGAGGAGAATGATGGAAAACGTGAGACTTGCCAACTACAGAACCTGAGAGGAAAACCAAGTAAATTTGTAAAAGGCAAATAAAGATAAAAGCAAGTCATGTCACGTGATTATCGATGACAGACTACTGATACTGACCTGGAAGTGGGGTAGTGAGTGGGGATGGGGGCGGGGTTTGGAGTAGGGGTTGGGGTTGGACTTCAAAGATCTGACAGTTACTAATATCTTCGAGGGATCTGGGACTTGTGATGTTCTTGATGCAGCAATAATACTGGCCGGCGTCTTTAGGTTGTACGTCATAGATGGTCAAGGTGTGATCCTTGAAGCCATCCATGTTAGAAAAAACGTACTTTCCTTTGGATGAGTTATCTGATAATAATTAGAGAAAACGATGCGTTATACTCTTAGGAATGAAAAACAAAATGTTTGATTTTTCCAAATAAAAACCGTAATAGTTTCTATCGAACTACACTTTCTATGGCTCCACAGACGTTTCCGAGAGTTCTTGAAAAAAATAACTATAAAAATATCTACTTATTCACCCACCCACTGACGCACCATCTATCCCATTCCATCCATCCATCCATTCACCCCATCCATCCATCCATCCTATCCATCCCATCAATCCCATCATTCCATCCATCCATCCATCCATCCGTCCATCCATCCCATCCATCCATACTCCAGTCCACCCCCCATCTCTTCTATCCCATCTATTCCGCATCCATTCATCTATACATACCTTTCGTATCAAAGACCCAGATGTCATCGTTGAGAAGATTTTTCTTTTCCATTCGGTCACCAGTGGATTTCCCTGAGCAGTGCACACAAGCCGCTTCATATTCTTTTCTTCTTTCTTTTCAGGGAAAAATCTAGGCTGAACTAAAGAAATAATTCTAGTAACGATCATGTTGCTGTAAGTTTTTTATACCGATGTTTTCTACAGCAATGTATCAGTACCCATATGAGTAATTGAACTGACATCTTACGATAATAGTTTTCGTGATGTTTCTCTTTCTAATTCCTCTCAGCAGGGACTCCAAGTAACAAGAATATGTACCACCCACATCAGCTAGGATTACGTTCAAAACCAAAGGTTTAATTGATGAGAAATGGGGACAATAACTTGCGATTACAACCCTTCCATCTTTTCCCCAGGTAAACATGCCGACGGTTGTCATTAACAGAGACATTACGGCTGAGTTGAATTCGCTCCCGAGGTAGAGGGGAGGGGATAGGGTCAGAGTTTTGAGGACCTGGCGGTACACCCCTACCTATGTTGGGGTGTAGTACCCCCACCCCCCCCGGGAATTCGCTCCCCAAGATTAGAAACATTTCATACCTGACACATAGATGCTACCAGTAACATTATACTCCTTGACATTTCTTAGCTTGGACGTCAAGTGACAAGTGAAGATACCACCAACTTCAGGACGGTCCACATAAATCTTGAGGGATTTAAGGGACTGTTCTCTTGGGTAAAGAACTTCTTCAATAAGCCGACCATCTTTGGCCCACATCAGCTTGGTTAGTTTAGTCTGCCTTGCAGAAGTGGCTTGACTGATGGTAAGGTCACAACTTAGTACAATATTATCTCCAAATTCTGCTGATACATTGTTAGAGACTTCAATGCCTGGAAGCTCACTTCCTGTTATAATCAAATAGTATCAAGCATGTAAAACATTTCATGAAGATGAGGATTTTACAGAGTTATTCTAAATCAAGGGTAGTGTAGCATCAGTAGATTTGCCTATCGCCTCTGCAGAGGTTTCAGGTTTTATTTCTGGACTGACTCAGCATCACGTTAGAAGAAGACGTTATGACGTCTATCTCTTGGTGTGAGGGCTTTATCCTGATTCTCCTGTTCATTTTGTGTTTAATATGTATGTTAGTGATGCCCATGATATTGATCAAAACAGTGGTTGTTTCAGGATTCCATCCTCTATTGAGCTGTGCACTGACTTTGATTAGCCCAATGGTTGTATTGCAGTTTGATAAAATTCTAAGATTTTGACAACAAAAACAAATTGTGAATTCAACCTATTGATATACTGTATGTATAAAACAAATTTACTTACTTTCAATAACAGTGACAGTGAATCCATATTCATGTTGACTACCTCCTGTGTATCCTTGGCATTCATAACCGCCATTTCTTGAATCATCCTTCAATACGACTACCTTGAAATGCAGAGTCACACGTAGCTTTCTTCCGCCATCTAGAAATATCAGCAGCGTTTGTTAGGTCTCTCTCTTGATGTGAGGGTTTTTGTAAATTAGCTGTGCCGTCGTGACTTTGATAAGTCAAATGATTGTTTCAGGGTTCGATGTGTGAGTTAACCTTCCCCTGACTTTGGTCAAACCAGAGGTTGTTTCAGGTTTTGATAAAATTTAAAATTTTTATTTTGGTCCAACCGAAGTTTTTTAGTGCATTTTGCATCATTAGAATTGAAAAATATTATGATTTAGGCAATCTCTTTGAGCTCATGATCACTAACCCAAGGTTTCATTTTGATAATAGATGCGTCCATCAGGTCCTTCATCTCTATGGGTTCAACGTCACCAAAACGACTCTTCCTCACAAATATTATCTCATCTGGATTGGAAACTGTGTCTTCCACTGCGCAGGTAACTTTAGCCTTTTCATTTTCAATAGCGTACAGATTATCTGGATACGGTGCGACTATCTTAGGAGCACCTATAGTTAAGCAAGATAAGAATGATGGTGTTGGTATAAAGCTGTTGCCAGAATTCTATTCTTTACGATATATACGTACAGACACGTTTGAAATCATGATAATTAAGACTTAAGAGCAATTAAATACCTGAAATCCGTTCTCGACATTTAGTGATCCCGATAAATTCTGTTCAAAAAACATTCTGGGCAAACGAACATGCACAAATAACCCTTCATTACCTATACTTGTTTCAGACAGTCAGACAGGAAGATATAGTTATAAAAACATCAAAAACTGAATAGGCTAGAAAAGACGTCAACATTGAGCCGGCTCATATCTACATAGAGTGCCCTGGATAGAAACGAAAAACAAATAATCCCTGTTTTTGGATTACAGTATTTGGTGATTTTCCTGGTACAGGCTTTCACTTAATCGTGGTTGGATGTGAAATTGAAAAGTCTAATTCCATGCAGTATTGCTTCCAACCCTGTGGCTTCTAAAGCGAACTCAGTCAGTGTTGATAGGGATCTCGATCCTTTACAGATCTGACACGCTTATATTCAATAGATAGAGGTATTCAGGCTGTTGAAGAGTCGTCTGTGTTATTGCTTTTGGTTATCCATTTGATTAACACTTACTTTGAGCAGGAGAATTGAAGTACAACAATAAAAGGACGACAAAACTCTTGGTGATCCACAGGGATTGATCCATGACTGTGTCTTTTTTCCAAGCTGAACTCTGACGAATCTAGTGAATACTAGTGCTTATAGATGTTTTGCTTTGGTAAAGCTTCAGCCACGATGTGAAACCCTGATGGAACAGTCAAAGCAATGAACCATGACAGAACAATAAGCTCCCTGTTGACATAGACACTAGAGAAAGGCATAGGGTAAAACATAGACTGGACTCTTGGACTCTTGGACCCTGGACTCTTGGACTTTTCTTTGGACCCATGTTTGAACCATTATATTTCTTATAACTATTGGTCATTATATTCATTAGTCTTTTTTTTAAATCACTTGTAAGGATTTTATTTTGCTGCCATATGGCCGCGTTCAAATCAATTTATAGATAAGTGAAATTGTCATTGAACGACTTCTAAATCAAGCTTTGAATGAGCACAAGTCAAAGTAACATTTTCAAATGAAAGGCTATGCTATGTTGAGGGTTTTTTTTGTCTTTTTTGTCCTATGACATTCAACATCGTAACAGAAGAGCGCGGTAAGAATGTATGGCCAGACTGACTGTTTGCCAGTGTATGTGGTTGAAGGGTTGTACAAAGGGATCTCAACGTATAGGCTGTCTTTATACTTTGTATTGCATGCACGTGACTAGCATAGCCTTTCAATTGAAAAAGGTTACTTTGATTTGCGTTCGTTCGAAGCTTGATTTAGTAGTCGTTCCATGACAATTTCGCTTATCCATACTCTGTGTGGTCTCTGTATAGCCATCTAGATAGCATATAGAAGACTTGAAGATCCGAGGTTGCAGTAGTGCTGAGGATTGTGTTGTAAAGATACATTATTTTATGACCGTGAAGAATGGTAGTGCGTTTTCGAAGCAATGTTTTTATTTTTTTCAGCTAGAGTTATACTTTACGAATCTGTCGTCAAGTATCATTTTACACATGGGAGATAAAAGCAAGCTCGGTATGCATGCAAATAAATTGATTTGAACGCGGCCATATGGCAGCAAATAAGACCTTACAAGTGATTAAAAAAAAAAGACTAATGAATATAATGACCAATAGTTATGAAAAATATAATGGTTCAAACATGGGTCCAAAGAATAGTCCAAGAGTCCAGGGTCCAAGAGTCCAAGAGTCCAAGAGTCCAAGAGTCCAAGAGTCCAAGAGTCCAAGAGTCCAAGAGTCCAAGAGTCCAAGAGTCCAAGAGTCCAAGAGTCCAAGAGTCCAAGAGTCCAAGAGTCCAAGAGTCCAAGAGTCCAAGAGTCCAAGAGTCCAAGAGTCCAAGAGTCCAAGAGTCCAAGAGTCCAAGAGTCCAAGAGTCCAAGAGTCCAGAGTCCAAGAGTCCAAGAGTCCAAGAGTCCAAGAGTCCAAGAGTCCAAGAGTCCAAGAGTCCAAGAGTCCAAGAGTCCAAGAGTCCAAGAGTCCAGTCCATGTTTTACCCCATGCCAGGCCGAAACATTACTAAGATCAGTTTGGGTAACCCATAACATTCTGTGAAGATAGGGTGGAACGTGCCAAGCTTAATTGACTTGATCAGTAATATTAAAACTTCGCTCGATCGAGTTTATGAGATTTTATTGCTGAATATCGCCGTGACTTTGAGCTGTCTCTATGGAGAATAAAGTCCTCCAGAGCTTGAAATCAGACTCTCTTCTTGACTTCTAATTAAAATAGCTTTTTTCGATAACCGGCTCGATCTACGAGTCTTCTGAAAAATCGAAATGTTGACGTTGTACCTAATAAGCGTGTTTGTTTACTTTTAGTAAAATGCATCAGAAAAAAAAGGTCTAACTCATTGAAATTTTATTTCAGGCGTTAATTGTATAATTTTACTTCAACTTGCATCTTTCCTTGATTCCTTTAATATGAATAATTCGAAGATAAAACTATGTGCGAGACTGCGCATGCACAGTGGGACCCCATGGCGTTCACAAGTACTAGAAATATATCCCACATGGAACATCAGCATCTCGTTTCCTCATGTAAATATCAAAGTGATCTATATTGTATATAAGAGCTTTCTGCTTGTTAGTGTCGTGTAACATTCGTAATCGGATGACGTAAGACGATCGACAAACGTTTAATTATCGATCTGCTAACATCTTAGTGAGTGAGTGAGCGGAGTGAGTGACACATTTGCATATTCAGACCCCTCACAATAACTCGTTTCTACGCTTCGCGTATCCACGAGTTAAAAATTAGCCTGCGTCACATCCGTAATTTTCTTCGTAAATACGTTATTCACGAAGAAAATTCCGGATGTGACGCAGGCTAGGTAAAAATAAGATCGGAAAAAAATTGTCAATTTTTTTATATTCGAGATGAAGATACTGACTCCCATAATAAAAGCCAGGCAGTGAAATCGAATCGGAATGCACTACATTGTTTTCTTAGCGCGAGTATACTCTCCAACTAAGGAAGGGGAAGTGGGGGAGTAATACTTTCCCAACGGACACAAAGATTCGGGTCGTTCTTCAGTTGCTTCCTTCTGCTTTATTTTCTGTTGCTTGTAGTACTTTACAATGAACTCATCTGAACTCTGGTTATGGCTCTTGACTAGCAGCTACTTCGCTGTGCACTGTGCTATCAGCTCTCACTCTTGCTCTCTTACACTGAGCTGAACCCTGAGTGAGCTCGTATTTAAGGGCTAAGCTTACGCAATACAGTAGCAGCAGTAAGGGGGACTCGCGGAATCCAAATCACCAAGCATCGAATTTCACGGGTATTGACCGCGTTTCAGGCCCCTCTAAATGTGTGCGTCCGCATCGGGTATTACCCGCGCGATGATTCCCTTACTGCTGCTGTGCGAAATCTATGTATTGAGTTAAAATATTTGTTTTATATATGCATGAATGTAAAGAGTTTGTTTATGACTTCTGTGTAAAGTGCTTGAAACCCAAGTTTAAACCCACTAAACCAAATAAGTATATTTGTTGTGGTAAAAAAAATGCAAATAGAAGATGACACGTCAGCACAGTGTTAGGAGTGTGGTAAGAATATTCGTAATGCCGTACCAAATGCTACCAGAGAGCAGTATTATGCCAATGGAGGTCGTAAGAAAACACCTTATAAGAGAATAAAATACTTTAGGGACTGGATGAGTCATATCCAAGGTTATCGGCCGGTATATTTAGACGATGAAGTAAAGAAGAAAATCACAGACCACTTAGAAGAGCCAACCCCGCAAAGTTTAAGGAAGACATTGAAAAAATTAAGACTAGGGGAATATTACAAAGCTATTCCCTATCTTTTGTCTGAAATTACCGTTAATTCTATTCCCGAGGTTTCTGATATGACAAAAGCCGAGTGGATGTTTTGTCGGCTGGATAAGGATATTCCTTATTACCCTGACGTAATCTACGAAATATTTTACGAAATAGACCCCAACCACCCCCTGTTAGGATGGATTCCGAGGCGACAATAACATATTACGCGTAATTCATACGATGAATTTATATTACGCGTAATAATTTGCCAAATAAGGTCATGCAAATAATTTATATTACGCGTAATAATTCGCTAAATAATTTATATTACGCGTAATAATTCGCCAAATAATTCATATTACGCGTAATAATTCGCCAAATAATTCACTGAATTTATATTACGCATATTTTCTAGACTGACGTTCGATATGCAAATAGAATTCTGTTTCGCTTTTTCGAAGCAGATGTTTACTGAGCAAGCTTTCTTTGAAGCTCTTCTTTTGCCTCCTGGTAGATCTTTTTGCGAGATTCCTCGGAAAGATCTTTTACGACTGTTTTTTTATTCCTTATGTCCGTCTTTAATTTCTCGTACTTTTCCTCTTCGACCAGAATAAGCGAGAATTCTACGTCGTCTATCTTTCTGTCACGCAAAGCCTTTGAGACAAGATCGGTAATTGTATTTACTTTAGCCCTTGACAGAGCTATTGTCGTGTCGTGTTTTGATATTTTGCTTGACAACTGCTTCATAATGCCCGTAGCAACAGCCGAAATAATACCACAGGCTGCCCCAACGCCGGCCAAAGGAACCCCAACAATTATTCCCGGCCCAGTAAGCGAAGTAGCAACGCCGGAGCCCGTTAACACAACGGATATGGATCCTGAAGTTATCGAAATCTTATGTAGCGTACTCCGGGCTCTGACGTACTTTTTTCGGACTTTTTCGTAGTGTTTTGTTTGCCCTTCCAAGTAAGCCAGGATTAAGTTCGCTTTATTAAGACTGAAATTCTCCGCGCTTAGTTCGTTAGGAACATCTGGGTACAACTTAGGTGCTGATGGTATAACATCCATTATATAGAGTATGTACGACGCTTTTGTGAATGATATTGAGGACCAGCCACATCACGATAATTGGAGAGCATTTAGGAAGATGTTTCCGCATGCAGACCCTAGTAAGTTTGAGCGTAGACCTGATGGGATTTACTTCAACGGCGAAAGAATGTACAGTAATGCGGACTTGGAGCCAAAGGCGACCGCCAAGCATCCTAAGATTTTACAACCAAAACCCGTGCATAAAGAAAGGCTACCTAATTTTCCAAAGAATCTATTAATAACCAACCAGGATTACCCATTTTACGATGCCGAAGGCGGTATAAACGACTTTGATAAGATAGTGACGCATTTAAAGATTCCAGTGGGTAAGCAAACGTTTGACGTAGTAGTAAGGGATATCTTTAAGTATTTTAACCTTACGCACACTTCAGGAAAAGAAGCCCACGAATGGTTAAGGGGGCCTAACTTTAAGTACTGGCCGCAGCAGTTAAACTTTGCCGTCTGGGCGGCTACAAAGGGCTGCGGGGTTGCCGCGGATATGTTCGACATTGCCTTTTTAAGGTTCCACGTTGCCTTTACTATGCGGCGCATATTGAAGGAGCTGAGAGTGCCCCTGCCGGGGGAAAAGCCATTCAATCGAATGGATAACCATTACGATTCCGCTGCCCTAGAAAGACTAATGAATGAGTTTAAGCCGCAGCGAAGAGACTTTCGTTATCGGGAGGGCGCCACGCATGGCTTGGGCATTATCTATGCTTGGCATGTTGACGGCGTGCGTCCGGCAGACATGTATCATCAAAAATACCCCGGGGTCCTAAAGTTTTACGACTTGGGTGGTCGTAAGAATGACGTTACGCTGATCGATAGGAATGAGACAATTTACCCCAGTCCTTGGGATCCGTTTGTATTATTAAAAGGAAAAGGCCTAAGAAACCTAGCCAGGATCAACCGCAGCATTGAAGCATTTGTCTACTGCATCCTGGGAGCGCAGGTAAATACCCGCAGCCCCATTGTTGGATCCCAAGGTGCTTCGCGGGAAACGCAACAGGAATTCCTAACCCTGTTTGAGTCCGCAATAATAGAAAATGACATATCCATGTCGGTGCAGAGATATCAATTAGCGGTGCAGCAATCTAAAGTGCGGCTAGATTATGCCTTGAGTCCTGGTTGTTGGTTAATGCCAAGTAATTTGGTTATCAACGCCAATTCCGTCGTGGGTTATAACAACAAGCTGCAGCGAGCAACCAAAGACATGAAGTTTGGGGCAAATGACGTGAACTCTGACATGACCAAGGGCATTCCTCACTTCGTAGAGAAGCCAAAAAAGTCACACGAAACGAAGCTACCCGTAGTTAAGAAACCATCAAAGAAGGTTTTGCCTACGATACCTGAGGAATATGACCATAACTTACTAAAGGCCGGCTTAGCCACCGCAGGCGTTGGTCTGAGTTATTATATATGGCGATGAACAACCCCTACGTAGCTGGAGTAGATTGTGTCTATACGACTTACACAGGCGAGAAAAAATACACCCAGGCATCTTGGGTTGATGTCACGGGCATGTCCGTGAATTTGAACTACTCAGGGAAGAAGTTAATCCTTTGTAGTATTTGCATTGGCACGAGCAGTCACGCCAACGTGGGCTTCAGGTTCCTGGATGACAACGGTATACTGCAGCCTATGAGAAATAAGACAAACAACAGGGAGCCTACGCATTTCTCCGTAGAGCCCAACCCCGGCAGCGCCGAAAACATCTCGGTTTGGACTTTCCACATGGTTGCTGATTGCCACGGGAAGGTAAAGCTGCAAATGAGAGTAGACGACACGGGCGTAGTAACGATAAATAGCATACATGACCAAAGAGATCGACCTTATAATCACGCTACCATTAGCACTCTTACGGTGCTTAGCCTTTAGAAGCAAATTTATTAGCTGAAATATATGAATCCACACGCGAAGGAAGATTGGTTTCTCCATTACCTGGAGGAAAAGGAGTACGTGGGCGACAAGTGGCAAGACGCCGGATTGTGGGTGGAGGTTGGAGGCCTGGGATTAATCATGTGCACTATTTGTATTTCGGCGGGGTACTCATGCAATGCCGGTTTTAGGATCGTTGATGAGAATAAACACCCATTACCGCCATACAGGGTAAAAAGTAATACCAGGCATCCAACTCATTTTTCGTCGGAGCCTGTTCCTCCGCAAGGGGAAGACATAACACCGGTAACTTTCCATATGATAGCTAATTGCCAATATGCGAAGCTTCAAGTTCGCCCCAGCGATGGTAACGGCCGCATACGAATAAATGCCGCCCCGACTGTTAACCCTTCGACGGATGCCACTTGGAATCATAGGCCCATTAGCACCATGAGTGTGCTGCCGCTAGTTCCGCATTGTCAAGGCGGCGCGAATACTATCTTTACTTATCCCCAGTCGAGGACGCCTCGGAGGCCCGACGACGATAATATTTGCCCCCAGTAATACACAAGGACAAGATTAACCCTTCATCTTCTTCAGGAGTACCACTCCAATAGCGACGACTAATATCCAAATGTTATTCCCTACGAACTTCAACAGTTCGCCGCCGGCCCTAAGTGCCAAGGAAACAACCGAACCCAGCAGCCCAGGAAGACCGGCTGCCATCTATTTTCCCAAGTCCGTCAGTCCCTTACCTAATTTCTTTACTCCTGCGCCCGTAGCCTTAAGTGCGGATAGGATAACCCCTACTACGCTTGAAATAGCGACCGCAAACGCCAGCGGAATACCATACTTCACCAGAGCTCTTTTTACCTTTTCCTTGGTGGTAAGCCCCAACTCCTTTTCCAGGTTTTCTCTTTGCGCCTGTAATTCCGCAACCCTCTCCTGAAGGGTTTCTACTTCCTTTTGAGCTGCTTCCCTTTCCTCTTCGGGACGAGTCTGGTCGTTGATTATTTCCTGCTGCCGCTCTATTTGCCCCTCCAGGTCTTCGATGGCCTGATCTCTCTGCCGGATTTGCTCTTCTTTAGTATTGATGTCGGCAACCAACTGCCGCCGTTCCTCCAAAGAGCCGGCTATGGTGACATTCAAGTTTTTGGCTTCTTCCTTGCTCATGTCCAGGTCTTGCAGGGCGAGCTCGAAGGCCTTTTGGGCTTGGTCTCTATCGCGTAGGGCATTGTCTCTTTGTCCTCTCATCTGTACTATTAGCTGATTTTTGTCGTCAAGTTCTCTCTTTTGAGCATCGAGAAATAGTCGGTTTTGTCTCATGTATTCTGCTTCCCTTTCTTCCAACGTTTCTTGTAGCCCCTCGGCGCGTTTTTCTAACGCAACCCTTTCATTCAGGGTTTCCAACTTTTCTAGCGCACTTCGGGTAGCCTCTTTGAAGCCCCTCAATCTTGCCACGTTAACCTTGACCGAGCCACTATCATCAAAGAGGACTTGTGGTTTGGTCCAACGGTTAGTGTCGGGATATCTCATGTCTCTGACGCTTATGAGGACTTTGTTTCCGCGTTCTGTGAGCTTTATGTCGTCGGCCTCAAAACGGGGATAACGCATCCTCAGTTCTCGCGTTGCCCACTCTACGGTTTCCCCCGTAGTTGCTTCGTCTATATTTTGAAGTTCCAAGTATTCAGGGATGGGGCTGCCGCGGTTCCTTGATTGCCACATGCGTCTTAGGGCGGCCTTGGCGGCATGCCACTTACCGCCATATTTGTTATATAAAGCTGCGTCGTACATTAGGGGGTCGGTATCCGCGCCTTTAGTCCATGCGTCGTATTCTTCGTTGTTAATATCGACTTGGCCTTCTTCGGTAAGGGGGTCAAAATCCGTTCCTTCTACTTCCATTATATATGATAAGCACAAAGTTAAACCCCAACGTATTACCTAAGCAGGTTGGCGGACTAAAGGCAGAACGCACCTTTCACCGGGTCACATTCACACCTTCTAGCGCAAAGCCAGGGGAAACCCTGTACGTAGGCGTACCCCGCCTAACGGATAACCTAGTCCTAGTACCCGGTACCTTGGCTTTAAGGTTCGACCTAGCGGTACAGTCAAGCCCCACAGATGAAAGGATTATCGTTAACAACGTGGGTCGCAACATTGTTTCTAAGATGCGCGTAAAGTTCGCCGGGGAACCGCTATTAGATTTGAATAGGTATGACTTATACACCACGTACAAAGACTTATGGTTGACAGCCTTTGACCGCGCGCAAAGGATAGAACAAGGAATTGGTAGTGTCATTCTACGTAAGGTCCGCACGCCTACGAAAACGCAACCTACTGACGGCAGCGGAGAAACTGCAGTGGCAGACGCAAAGCGAATAAAGACCGCCTATGGTAGCAAGTATGTCATACCACTGGACTTTGAAGTGATTACGAATCACGGTGTGTATTACCCAAGACAGTTATCCGAGTTACAGTTTGAAGTAACTTTAGCAGATGCTAATAACATCATTGGTGGGCTGACCACTGCACTTACCACAACAACCCCATACTCTATTACCAACTTAGAGCTGCAGTATGAGACGGTATACAGCGAAGAGCTGGCCCGTAGCGCTGGCATAGAATACAGCTCCGGCAAGGCATTCCTTTACGACCACGTAGTGATGTATAAGACATTTAGCTTCTTGGATAAGACGGATGAGGTTATCAACCAAAGCATTAACCTCCCCCGAAGAAGTCTCACGGGGTTGATGTTGGTGTTTGCCAAACCCTACGAGGCCGGTAAGCGCGACTCCGAGGCCTTTCACAACCCCAACATTACTAACGTGGGGGTAAATGTCAACGGAGTACCCAACAAGGTCTACTCCCAGGGAATAAAGCCCGCAGACGTGTACAGAGAGGCCATGCGCAAGTTTGGCGACCAAATTAGCCCTGAGGATATCTTTAAGGATAAGTACGCGCTGTGGATCGATATGCGCACGACGAACGACGAAGACCTACATGGCCAGGGTTTACGTCTAGTAAATACGCAGGATGGCATAACATTGGAGATCTCGCGCACCAAAAACGCCGATGCCGGCGACGGCGATAAGATAAACTGCTATGTTTTCGTGGTGTCTGACGCGCAACTGAGCGTGGAAATGAATCAGCTAAAAAGCATCGCCTACTAGTTTCGTGGACAAAAAATATTCCTTACGTATAATATGCTTCGCATATTCCAAAGCGACGAAACCAAACTGCAATGCATAGTGCAAGGCAACGAACTGTACTTCAGGGGAAAGGAGGTGGCGGCTGCGTTGGAATATTCCAATGCTAGAGATGCTTTAATTACTCACGTTTCGGATAAGTACAAGAAAAGGCTGTCTGAGTTAAAAGGGGTCGTGAATCGCGACGCTTGTACTATACACCCACATTCCGTGTTCATTTCCGAACCTGGGTTGTATCAGCTGATATTTAGCTCAAAGCTACCAAAGGCAGAAGCATTTCAGGTTTGGGTCTTTGAGGAAGTCCTACCCGCGCTGCGTAAGGACGGTCGATATGCAAGTTCAAACAAGTTGGTATTTAAGATCGAAAATGAATTCGACCTGCATAAAAAGGTAGTGGACTACATTCGCAGGTTTTACCCCCAAATGCTCGTGACCCCTGGTCTAGGTGAACTGCAGGATTCGGACGGCAAACGTATAAAGTGCTGGCAGAAGGGCTACCAACGCGGTCAACCCGACCTTCTTATCTTGAATGCACACGTACGATACCGGGGTTTCTGCGTAGAGCTGAAGACCCCTAAAGGCAATGGGGTATTATCTGAGGACCAACGTCGCCTGTTGCACGAATACGAAAGAAATGGTCATAAAGTAATGATCAGCAACGATTACGACGACATCTGCAGAGCCATCACGGAGTATGCACGAGGAATGCGTTTACCATGTAGGTGGTGCTGCAAGCGCTTTAAAAGCGCGCAGACGCTGGGAACGCATTTAAAGATATTCCATAGAATATATGGAGTTTGAGGCTGTAAGGCAGATACACTGGAGAGACTTAAAGGAGGGCGTTACCTACGAAATAAAAAAATATGTAGCCTTTGAAGATGTTGACAGGCTACGGTTGTTATTGGCGCATGAGGGTGTTACGTACAGCCTGTGGGCGCCGGATCGCGTCCGATACGTGATAGAGGGGCAGGAGTTTACGCATCTGAGGTCGTATGGGAAGAAGGATGGTCGCTGGGCGTTTGACGTCGCAAAGTGCGTCCTTCCTTCGCCTCTATGTGGTTAGGCGCGTGTAAAGTAGGGTCGTCGGCAGTGCTCGGCGACTCTTTTTTAACGATGCAGTCTGCAGGGGGTTCACATGTAATACAGTCCATATATTGAAAGGGCGATTAGGAATCCTCCAATGCAGCTGCGTAGGCTATCATATATCCTTGTCAGAAACCGCCTCAGAATGTTAAGGATGAGGTTGTTATCTTGTTAAGTAGGGTCTGAAACTATCTCAGAAACCCTCGTAGAATGTTAAGGATGAGGTTGTTATCTTGTTAAGTAGGGTCTGAAACTATCTCAGAAACATAACGAGCTGCAAGCCCCTGGGATTTGTACGCATTCCAATGTCTCGAGCTGAGAGAAGACAATAGGCTGCGGTTTCGAAAGGTCTAGAGATTTGACCCGCTTAATGACAGTAAAACGTCAACACAAAATAGATAATCCGTAATTTGAGTCATTCCATATTTGGAATGGATGCTCTTTTGGCGGCAAATTTGTACAATGCTTCGCGCTCGTTCCAAAGGGCTTCATTCAGGCGAGCATGATGATCGGCGCCAGATCATCAACAAAGTCGCCAGCAGTTTTTCGGGTTTTCAGTGAAAAATTAGACAAATCAAAAGACTGGTATTTGTTAACGGAGGATATATGTTGTAAAACTCCTTCAAAGTTCAGTGAGAATTCGATTTTTTCAGAGTTTGCTGCTGAAATCAAGGCGATCGACCTCAATGAATTGTACGACAGCAGCGGAAGCGCACTACCTCCTTCCATCTTCTATTACAAATCAAAAACACAGCCCAAAAAAGTATTTGTCGCTTCTGCATTTGGGCTGGTGTCAGGTCTCTTGAGACAAAACCATTTGTCCGTGGTTAAGGACTTGCCAGTAATTAGAAAGGCTTTGGAAGAAATTAATAAAATAGACCTTTGCCAGGCGCCATTACAAAATGGCGGCTCTTCATCTCCCGGCAAAACACGTCTTCCTCTCTCTCCGATTTCTCCCCACGTAACCAGTGGTCAACCTCATGACTTCATGCCACATTTAACTTCTACTCCAAAGAATTCGAGGACAGGACCACGACCGAAATTAACAAACATTTCTTCAATCGAAAACGGAGAGGACCTGCTTCCCGCCACGAAGAAGAGAAGGATAAGGGAACGAGCCAGAAATGTAATGGCTAAGGTGGAAAACGTTTGTGAAGAGAATAACGAGAGCCTTGGAGATATTCTTGCTGAATGCTGTGCAAGTGATCCTGCAACCCAACACTCAGATGCCCGAGAATATGTTCAGCGAGCGTTTGATAAAGTTTGCTCTAAAAAGGGTATACGAAAGGCATTTGAGCTTCTAACTTCTGACGAAGCTTGGAATGAATTGATCCAAACAATGAGAGTCGCAGATTGGAAGCTGTTGCTACTGAAACTCGAAGCAAGAATCTCTGACAATGGCTGGCAGACCTTAACCAATTTAACTCAGCTTGGACGATCTGGGGTAAGGTATCTTAAGCTTATAAGGCTTTAATATAAACTTACATAAAAAACCTTACATTTTTTTTTACTTTTCCCTCTATGCCTAGAATTCTTTAGACATACCAATCCTTCTGAACAAAAATCAGATAAAAGCTTATCGCTCGATGATATTCCAACGCATAAAGGATTTATTTGGTTTAAAGGAGATCCCTGCCAATGTCAGTGGTTACCAAGTTGATCTTCGATCAGTACTTATTTGGTGTGCCAGAGAAATGAGACTACATGGATGCCCCTCAAAAGACAAACTTATATTCAGTTTGAAACTAGATGGACGTCCTTTTTATGGTATGCCTTATTCAAGATGTATCTAATAACACAAGGGTGGTAAAACCCTATTGCAAAATACTCAATGTACATCTACTGAATGTTAATATGATGTTTGTTAGGTTTTTTAAAAATCTGCCAAGCTCTAAATGCACTTTGCTATTGGTGATTAATAATACAGCGTATAGGAGTTTAATTCAATTATTCCTATTTCTTCTAATAATATTTTTCTAATATTTCAGGTCGAAGGCAGGTTTTGGTTGCCTTATCACCCCTACAATCTCCACTTCTTCCTGTTCAGAGTTCCAAAGCCATATACCCATTAGCAATATCTAATTGTGAAGAAGACAGGTAAAAGTTTTGTGTTTCTGATGTTTTTGAGTCACTATTAGTCAGCCCTTGAAAATTTGTTCATAAATTATGATCAGCACATCTATACAGAAAGTTATGGACCTTAATAATACAAATAGTAATAGTAAATAAATTCCTTGTTTATACTAGAAATGATCTCAAGGAACTTCTTCAAGACCTCAACCATCAAAAAAGAGCTTTGAAGAAAGATGGTCTTCATGTTGATGGGAAACATTGGCAGGTTGAATTCAAAGGTATAGATATATTTTTCAAAAAGTTGTAATTATGACATTATGATAGTATGTATGAAAATAAACATTATTTTTTCATTTTTAGTCACACTGGATTTAAAGGCTCTTTATGTGCTACTTCAGAAAGAAGATGATGATGACTTTGAGTTGGGTGGTAGAGGTCTTGATGTAGAGTGCTGCTTTCTATGTCCAGCTGTTAGGGTGGGCAAAAACCATTTTTATCAACTCAAATTTTTTGCATAAAAGAGCAATATTTCTAATATTTAAAGTAAATTAATGGCTAATTTACGAGTCAAAACTGAAATATACCTTTTTCTATTGATGACTATTTACATGTACCATTTAGGTGAGTGTGCTTCTCTATTTATATATTTTGATCTAAAGGGATGTCCATCAGATTGTAAGATGAAAAATAGCAAATGCTGCCCAGACCATTTTGAGGGATCAAAAGCAAACATTGGAGGGTATGTATGCTATATCTAATATCAGTAAACTTCATAAGCATATATATGAGGTTATATGCCTTGTATTGTTTTGAATTAGTACAAACAAAGTATAACATTGGATAAAACACAAATATCTATAATAAATTATCTGATTTCATCATTTATTGGTGGAAGTCGAAATCCCCACTCAATCGGGATCAGGATGAAATAATAATGATTTTGTTTGGTTTATGTCAGGAAATTTATTTTCTAGGAGGTCCAGAATAGGGTCCAGATTGGGGTCCAGAAAGGGGGGGTCCATTTCAGGTGTCCAGGTTTTGCCCATTTATTGATAGCTTATATACAATACAGAGTTCCCACTAGATTTTGAGACAAGGGGTCCTTGGGACTCTCTGACATGTCCCAATGACGCACAGAGTTCCCAGAGCCTGCGTTCTTTTCAATATTTGTGCGTTTATATGGAAACTCTGCAATAGGTCATTTGCATTATGGCATCCTTTACTACAACTATCAGTATCCCTTGCCTGTATTACTCTATACATTACACTACAAATGTCATTCAAATATAGGTTCAAAGGTATTCGAGAAGATCTGGTGTTTCTTTTGGATGAAGAACTGACATCAATAACCATTTGTACTTTGCACTGTGAGCTAAGAAACACAGAACAGCTGTTGAAGTCATTTGGTTTAGTGTCATATAGAATTGGAGCCCTGGATGAGTACAACCAAGAGCTGAAAAAATATAGTTCCGAAACCTTTACTGGTAACAGAATTTCGATAAAGGCTAAACGTGGTCAAGATGCTTTAATGGCTGAAGACAGAAACTCAATTAAAGTTGTATCATTTTCAGGTTTGCTCAATTAATGCTATTGCTTTTATATAGCTTTGGGATATATCTGCATGACTTGAGTAATAAAAGATTTTCCTAGCATGCAGATGCTATATATATTTATATATATATTATCATATATATTATGATAATACATATATATTATTTATATATATGTATTATCATTCTCACTATCATTCTCACTATCATTCTCATTCGCTTCTTTATCTGTTTTTAACTAGGTGGCATAGGAAGAAAAATTCTTCAGAACTTCGAGTCTATTGTTGTTGCTGGGCTGCCTAAGGAAAAGCTGCGACAATCATTTCAAGACCAAGAAGTTGCAAAGGATACCATACTTGACAGCATAACTTTTTTTCAAAAAAGATTGGCTGTAAGTCTTTTTTCAATATCCATTTGGTAAATCTTATTAGAAAAGGTATCATAAAAAGTAGACAGTGGAATTGCAAAATGGTTTCAATACTGCAAACTAAATTATCCCAAGACAAAAGTGCATGTGGTTTGCTGTAAAATTGTATCAAGTAAAATAGATTATTGTTTGATTTTTTAGTTATATATAGTTTCTAAGGAATCCCATATAAGTAACTGTTAAATTAGTTTCTTAATTGGACAGGCCTTCTTGATATGGGTTTAATTCATTACTCAATTCAGTCTTAATTGGACAGCATGGAGTCCTATAACAATTTATACTTATATAAAACAATACTGCTAAAACTGCTGTGACCTTATGACTTTCAGTACATGCAGGGCTTAAAGACGAAAGGAATTTTTGTACGTGACTATGGCACACATGAGGAAGAAATTACCATAGAGGGTTCTGGTGAGCATAATAATCAAACATTTAATTAGGCAACATAAAGCAATGATTGTCTAATATTAACATTACTCAGTGGCGGATTTAGGGGGCTTTCATTGGGTGCAAATGAACCCCCCCCCCCCCCCCCCCCCCCCCCCCCAACCAGCTGGTACCCCTAGGCCAGTGTGTCGAGATTTGCAAAAATGAACCCCTCTCTTAAAATTCTGAATCTGCCACTGTTGCTTTAGTGAGATAGCTAGGTAATCTAGCTTGTTAATGACAAGGAAGTCCACTGATTGGTGCATCCAATTTTAACTCAGCAAGCATGCATGCATAGAATGACGTTTCATTCCATGGTCCAAAAAATAAAAGCTTGTTTAAGTTCTTCATGAATTTTTTCTAGGGTACTGGTATGGATCTTTAGTTAATAAATATTTTACTTCTCTTACTTTAATTGTCTTGCTGAATTTCAGCTGTTGGAAAAAGGATAGATGAGCTGATTGAGTATTACGATGACAAAAAGGCAGACATAGAAGAGAGATTCATACAAATTCATGACAGCCATAAAAACAAGAAAAACAAAAGGACAGAGCTGGAGGCCAGCTATTGTTATGAACTAAGCAGCTTTGCAGCTGAAATTCAACTTTATCTTTATACCAAGGTATTATTAATTTATCAGAAAAATATAAAAATAATCTTTTTGCACTTGACTTGTGCTGTTGTTGAATAGGTCAGTTATGACTTTCTTTCATAATCAACTACAATTGGTTTTATTTTGCTTGACCTTTTCATTAATTAATTGATTGTTTGTGTGTTGTAGGTAGCAAACAGCTTTAAAGAGATTGCCTTAACAATGCGAAGTAAATCATTTGATAGTAATGAGGAACACCTAATTGATATTTTTGATCTACAGGTATATCCAGTCAATAATATTTGCAACTGAATATTTTTAAAGATTTTTAAACAAAATTGATTGGAAGATCAGTTATTCAACATAAAGGAAAACCATTTGATTCTAAAAAATGTATTCCAAAAATAATAATTCTGAAAATGGGAAAAACAAATTGAATAGGAAATTTAGTAATGAAAAGGTACATAGTGTACCTCATTTCATAAATCAGATTTTTTTGCTAAGCTTAATTTGCTTAGCAAAAATAATTTGATATATTTCCTTTTTTGTTTTCAGTGTAAAGAATGGGGCTTTCTGTTGCACTTTCTCTTTAACAGTGGGCTTGGCTGTGGTGATTATGGTCATATTGTCATAGAGCATGCTCCCATGCTTTTAAGAGTTTTTCGTTCCCTGAAAAACTATTCAAACCAAGGTCTAGAAGCAGCTCATCTTCTTGAAAAAGTCATCTACTCAAAGGCTACTTCCCATGATGGTCCAGGCTATGCTACTTCAAGTACGTTTATCTTAAATTTCTTTGAAGAATTTTCAAAACTTATTCGTTTTCTTAAGCAGAGTTTGATATTTTGTTCTTTGTTGCAGTTTTCCAGGTATTGGTGCACACTTACGCAGCAAAGTTGCTTTTTATTCGGCTTTGTTTTCGTCAAGCAAAACTTAGTATTGAAAAAGGTAACTGAATTCTGATTATATGAATACTTGCTATTGAGATTCTGCTCATTACTACTTGCAGGTGGGTATTTATTAAGTGGTGTATTAAACTACTTTAATGGGAGTTATCACAACTTCTTTGTAGGCAAGCCATTTCATTTCAGAGGATGTGGTTGGCAGGTACCAAAACAAGATTTCTGGGATGTAGATGACAAAAAAATTATTTTTGCAATCGATATGCTGCTCAATGACATTCTGGGGGAAGACTACACAAATTACATCTATGAAAACAAGTGCTGCAAAGTAGATGAGCCCAATGGAAATTACAATCACCAAGCATGGGAAAAAAATCTACCACATGTAATTAGTCAATTGCCAAACAGTTTTGCCTTCTCCGGTGACAGTGAATGCAGTGACAGCATGGATCAGCAGGATGGACCATGTACTCCTGAAAGCATGAGCTTCACAGGTGGTATGCAGCATTATGTAATTATAACCAAAACAGACATGTGTTAAAGAACCCAGTAGTGTGTTGGGAGGGGGAGTGGGAGGGGGGGGGGGGGGGGGAGGAGATTTTTGCTAGCAGCCCTCAGATTACCCTACTGATTCTGAAAGCAGAATCCTTCCACTTCACACTTCCAACATTTAATGTACTGTAACTAGAACCTTTGTGCATGCCAATACAATTATTTTTTTCAATTTTAAGATACCAGTACCCCTACAGATATAAATAGTAGTTGCTTCCCAGATCTGGAACAGCTATGGACTCAAAACAACATGACTCGTGTGGAACTGGCTACACTGACTTTACCTCCCATCAAAGCCATAGATTTGAACTCAGTCACAGAAGTTGTTGACCCGCAGAACCTTACATGTCCATGGGATCTTGACTTTCGCCCACCAAAAACTGTGGTTACAGCTCTCACTCACATGATTTCTGACTTAGAAAGTGTCATTGATGATGATTCCTGTGTCTGTGCTGTCAACCTTGGCTCTCATGGTGGGTTCAGAATATTATTTGTTAGGACTTTCTCAAATTAACATTTGAATTATCATCTATTACAGTGAAAAATGAAATTAGAAAAAAATTGTAAATTATTAAAGATATTGTCTTTGGCTCAAACTAGTTAGAAAGCAGAAATATCAAAAAATATTTCTCTTCAATCTTTAGTCATTCTGGCCTCAATGAAATAATTACACTCTTTCTAAGGAAAGTAACATGATAGTTTGACATTTCTTATATCTCTAGGGTCATTTGCAAGAGCAAGCATTGATTTGTGGGACAAAACTTTTAAGGTTGATGAAATTTCCCGTGAGGTTAATTATGAACATCAGTGGCTTAGTGCTTCAACTCATAAAACACTAGCTATAAAAAATGTCCTTGGAAATTTACGCCCAGAACAGACTGTTTTGAAACATGATCATTTAAATCTCGATGCCACAGATGTGTCTTCACTTGTTGGGGAGAGGTATGGTCTCTGGATTTGCTTAAGTGTCGTGTGCCTTAAGTTTCTCGAAGAGGTAAAATTGCATGGAAATACTGGTGTGGTGTTTTTACCCACATTGACACAAATGTGGATATTGTCACTTGCAACCTCCAAGGAACTACGAGAGAAGCTGATAAACTACATAGCCATTGAGGATTTAAGGAATCTGTCTCTAGTTCTACTGCCACTACACGTGAAGCAATGCCACTGGGGCTTACTGTGTCTTGATGTGGGTTCCAAGAAGCTCTTCTATGACGATGGTCTTCATTGGGCACCACCGAATCAGGCTGTCGAGCTAACCAAGAAACTTCTGGATGCACTAAAGGAGATGTCCCTTGAGTTTCAGACAGGATTCACACAGGATTTCGAAAAAGATAAGTGGGATCTTTCTTTTTACTCGATTTGCGATGCCAGACCAACCAAAAACTGGTGTTGGGTTCTGGGAGTGGTGGTGTTGGAGTAATTTTGGCAGCTAAAGATATGTTCATTCAAAGAACATCATTGCCAACATTTTTCTGGACATTTGATGAAATGGAAAAACACCGAAAGGAGATACTGTTTAAAATTATCCAGTGGATGAAGTAGACAAATGTAACAACTCGACTTTCAAAGTAACAGTTTTTAATTATCAATTTTTCCCCCGTGCCTTCCAGGTGTCTCGCCCGAAGGCAGCAGGATTACTAGGTGACTCGCCCGTAGTTCTGTGAAAAATTGTTAATTATGTTTCAAAAGAGACTTCCTTTGCTTTCTAGGTGTTTCGCCCGAAAGCAGAAGAAATACTAGGTGATTCGCCCGTATTTCTTTGAGAAGATTCTCTCATGTGAAACATTCCCTCGTGCCTTCCAGGTTGTCTCGCCCGAAGGCAGCAGGATTACTAGGTGACTCGCCCGTAGTTCTGTGGAATGTTTCATAACTACCCAAAATGGCCCAAATATGCGTCTCAAATAAAAGCCTCTTATTGGGCAAAGTCAGACCTGGTTCCTTCACGTGGTGGATGGTGTTATGATCTCTGTTTGGAGTCAACAAATGCAGGCTGGCGGTCACATATGTTTAGACTTAACAGCTACAACAGTGAGATCATCAATAACCTTTTTTTTTTTTCTATTTCTTTCTTTTTAAAATAGGAATTACTAAAGTGACATCTTAGCTGATACAAAGTACAGTAAGTATCGTTACACACATATGAACATATGAACGTCAACCACGTTAGGACATATCGCGCACATGAAAGGACATGCACTCGCGCCTTCGTGTTTTGAGGCTCGCGTTATCGATGCTAAATCACTATTGAAAGAGCCTTACAACCAAGTAAAATTCCACAAATCAAAGGAACGAATAATACTAATTATACTCGTGAATATCAAGATAAGCTTCTTTCCCAACTATCACTTAAATGGAAAGAAGTTTGAGCATAAGCATTCAGATAAAACAAAGGTCTTTTCCTCAATTCAATACACTTTCTTTTGTACAAAAAAAACGAAAGTCAGCTTCCCGAAATTGGTCTTATAAAGGTTTGGCCACCACTGTAGTTCAAGTTCTCTCGTAGCGCGTCCTTCACCTTCACTCACAACAATTTTACTTCTAGCTGTTGGTCTTTTAGGATTAGGAAGGTACGCTCGTCTTTTGGCAGCTTCTACAGCTGCTCTTGCGTCAAATTCACCCACGTTTCTCGACAGGAAAGTCATTAGTTTTCCTCATCATCTACGAAGGTAGCCGTTTCCTTGAAAGGTACGTATGTTTGGGCGCTGAGGAGATCGGCTAAAGATTGAACGTCATATAGTTTATAGGAATACCTTAAAGACTCTCTACATAAAATTGGTGGTCTTTTGTGGCTTGCTTTACGAACGCTATTTAGTTGTACATCTAGTAATTTGATGACATGTCTGAAATAAACTTCTGGCGTTTGATTGACGTCAACTCTAAACCATCTTCCTGTGAACAACAATATCAGTACGGTCATGGTCACTATAATTCAAGAGAGTGGATAATACTGACTACCGAATAAACTCTTTAACTTAGAGTCACCTACAGGTATGCATATCGATAAAAGATGGAATAAAACGTGCATAGCAACAAGCATGTAAATACAATCCCATACATATCTTTGAAGCGCCGAGGGCGGCCAATCGCTGCGAGAATTCCTTTGTTTTTAAATTCCTTAGCAAGTCTTACTTTCATGTCCTCCCCTACGTACATACTAGATTTAGTTTAGTGACAATAAGAGTGAGATGCCTGCGAAAAAAATAGACTCACCTTTGATCCTGGGTTATGTGCCCCATTTATCCTTTCTGTGACGCAAGCAAGCCATTGATGATAATGTTCCTCTGCAGCGTAGTCCTTCGCCATTAACTCAGCTGTAGGTATAGCAGCGGTCAATCCACTGGCATCCAGAAATTTTGGAATGAAAGCATTGATAACACCATGTCTTTCTAATCGATGCTTTTTAAGGCTCTTAGTATTCAAAAACTTTCGTTCACCAAACATCACAAGCAACTGATAAGGACATCTTGTAGCGTGAAAAAGTTAGAAAGTCAAGCGTTAAGCGCTGGAAAACTGCCGCGTTTGTTAAAGCTCAAAGCCAGGGCGCTCATAGGCCAGTGATTGCGGCCAGAGCGGGTGGTCTGTAATTAGTTTTAACGCCTTTATCTGTTTTCACAGCCATTCTCAAATTAGGCCGGTAGTTAACGTGTTTAATTATCTCGATAACAGTGTATCAGTTAATTAGTGTAAACTAACCCCACTTGGTGAATTAGAGCCTTGACAAATAGATAAAAACTTTGTTCAAATCAAAATCCAAGTTCTCTATATGCTAGATCTCTCGTTCGATTCCACTCTGTTAAGTAGTTATGGATATGTGCAAAGCGATAAAGCCGTTAAGCGATTCAGGAGACACACTAAAGAAGAAAGAAAACAAAGAGAAAGTCCGGCATAAGGCGAAAAAAAAAGAGAAGGAAGAAAGGAGAGAACGTCTTCAGCTTAAGTCAAAACTAGTGAGTAGCATTGCATTCAAACTGATCAGGTAGCGTCAAGTCAATTAAGTCGAGGGTGTGCACAAATGGTTATTGCGAGCCGTGAAAGAAATCCCAACGTCGTAGGAAAAGTAAATACTCAAACAGCAAAGCCTGTCGTCGTTTCAAAGCCGGCGTATAAAAGTGCACCACTAATAAGGAACCAAGACTTGACCAAGCCCGCGGAGGGATATCCAGTGTCGGTAGGCGAGGGGAGCTTCGGTACATTCGAGTTCATGTTTTATCGAGGAAATCTTCCAGTGTTGTTAAATCGTACAAGTCTCACGTTTCCCGGGATGAAGTAAATGCAGAGGCTTCATCACTCATGGAATTGCAAAAGCCAAGCCCTCATCCATGCTTGCCCTTACTCCTGGGAATCCATGTAGCTGATAAGCCATACCTCCTTGTGACTCAGTTTCACGGAAATGGCAAACAAGCCACACTGTATCAAGTGCAATCCGGGCCTCCCTACTGGAATCGGGCAGGGAGTGGTATCTTTTCCTTGAAAAGCTCGTGAAGGCAGTTTCTTTATGCACTCTAAACAATGGCTACATAATGATATTAAGCACAATAATGTAGTTTGTCACTTATCCCAGGAATTTGGCAGCCGGTTCTGATTGACTTTGGAAAGAGCTTGAAATTTGTAGATGCAAGGAAAACCTCAATGAAAAGGTGTCCCAAGATTATCCTTGGATTGCGCCCGAAATCGTAAAGGGGGGAAGCAAGAAAGAGCATCGAGGGAGATGTTTTCTCTCTTGGATATCTTATGAAATACGTAGCCCACAGGGTCGCTGAGTGCCGCAGTGCACATTTCTCAGATTTGTACAACAAATGTATGAGCATCATTCCTTCTCACAGGCCTTCACTACAATTTGTCGCTAGAGAACTTCACGAATTCACGAAGTTACCACAGTAACAATTAGGATGTACATATGTACAATTGAATATGTGGACCGTGTGGCACTATGAAATACATGGACTAGAAATAATGATAAGTCATAGTGTTTAGAAAGGAGGTTATTCCGGGCGAAAGACCCTTGGAAATAAATTCGGAAAAATCAATTTCCGACCACCTCGCTGGGATTCGAACCCACGAAGTACCAATTGAATTCGATGGGCCAAGGAATATGGAGTTGTGAAGAAGTTCATAGCATAGCACAGACTGAACTACGAGTAGTTATCTCTGTTGTTTAATTGAGGCAAAAATTAAGGTGAAAAATGTCCTCGATTTAGTTTTTCAAGTAATGCAGCTTTTCATTTTTATGGGAGCCAGTCTCTGAATGACTGTTTGAATCATTATACTTTAATTGTTATAATACTTAAATTATCTCATTAAGCCTGCATATCCAACAACCTAACAGTATTAATGAATTGTTAAGTAATGCTTTCTCCAGCCGAAATTGCGCTAATACATGAAAATAATTGTTCCGCATCAAATTAATACAGCTTTAAAAGAATGAATATACCATAATGCATACTGAAGAATGTATTCAAAGATTCAGGGCATTATAGGTCTTTTCATTCGAATATACAGATCTAAAGATGTCGCTAGTATATACTCTTGTATTCAGATGTGAGCACTAAAGTATAACCCAAGTAAATATTAACATCATTCACTTTAGACATTTTACGTTTATTGTTATTGAAAGAGCTGTATACAGATAGCTTATCTTTTTTTCTTTTCTTTTCAAATATATCTCGGATATCACTTGTGGATTGTTGCTGTTTTTGTTGTTACGTAATTTTTTGCGGGAATTTACTGAGGGTTTAGGGTATCTAATTAGACAGCGCTGGACCCCGTAGTACACATATCAATCAAACCCTACTCAAGGTTATTTGCTTAGAAATGCCGTCGTCTATTGTTTAGTTCGGCTAAGGAATTCAAAGAAGCCACCAAATATTGGAAACGCGTACAAATCCGAGGGCCTTGCAGCTCGTGTATGCCTCGTAGAATGTTAAGGATAAAGTTGTTATCTTGTTAAGCAGTTAGAGATGTGTTCCTCTTCTCTGACGCATCCGCAGCGGTCACACTCCTGCCTCCAATATTCTCTGTTAGTCCATGGAATTCCTTGTCGGTGCGCTCAAGAAAGGAAATGTTATGGATTAATCTTCCTATGTTATCTATTCTATTCCTTAGATATTCCTTTTATGTTCACAACGCCTCATAATATCCCGCCTGGTAACAACACTCCATTCCTATCCATAGTCGTATGTCCTAGAAAGGAATCGTCATAAGTCTCCTCAATGCCTCTTTCTGAGGGTTGGGGGTGTCTGAAGACGTTGGCGGCCTGCGTAAGTATCTTATCACAGAAACTACACTGCCTAGTCCTACAGCAACCCTTTTTTTCAGTGTTGCTGCATTTCCTGAAGAAGTGCTGAATTCCTTATTACAATCCTTATATCGCGTCTACAGACGCGTCGTTTCAAACTAAAAAAAAACAGTGTTTGCTGCATCTTTTGAACGGGTGCTTAATTCCTTATTACAATCCTACAAACCTGTTACTAATTGTTCTTTGTCGCAAAATCCACGCGAACATGGTAGGTAGCAGTCTTTTTCTTGGTGCTAAACACCCTCCTTACACAGGCAAACATCCATATAACTTAATATGTTTAGCCTCCATTTTAACTCCTTTAACAAGATAACAAACACATTCCGCACTTCTATGGGCATCTTCAGAATAGTTTCCAGCCCCTACTTAACAAGAAACCTTCATCCTCAACATTCTGAGTGGTTTCTGAGATAAGTTTCCAGCCCTACTTAACAAGGATAACACTTCATCCTCACAGCCGAAGGCTTTCATTTACATGACTTTCAACAACACTTGTCCACAGCATTTACATAGGATAGTTCCATAATCCTTCAGCGGACTCTTTTTGGCCACACTTGCCACATCGTTATCGCGCGACCAAAACCGTTCGCGCCTTCAGAACCCGCACATTTCCTCATAAATCTCCTTACCGTTCAGTCACCGGTCTATCTCCTCCCTTGCATTTCGACCGTCCTCTCCAGTCTGACTTCCTTTTGGCGATGTTAACCATCTTTTACCTACTGCAATCCACTATCTCCTGTATACAATGCTCCGACCATATTCCTTTGTACGCTCTGATAGGAGGACCCCCGGCTGTGCGTAAAGACCCAGTTCGTGTAGAGCAGCTATTAGGACCCTTTAGATACCGCGTCCGCTACTAGTGCTATGCTCTGCCCCACCTACGTGATAATCGCACCTGGACGGGCATAAAAAACAAAAA